>JAZHYW010014986.1:0-91188 GCA_037355805.1 Ixodes ricinus | reverse complement strand
GCGACATGAGCACGATGTCAACTAAGACAACGCTATTTTTTATCCAGGCCCTGCTCTGTTCTTATCTTGGAGCACCGATCGACTACAGCACGTGTGGAAGCGACAAGCAAGCCGCCAACGATGACCAAGTGTCTCTACTATCGCCAGTCGCAGAAGTGCTGCCCTCTGGGTTCGTGACGTCAAGTGCTTCAACGCCTACAAAAGGACTAACCCAGGAATTCATCTTCAGTGGGCTCGGCGAAAGCGACATGAGCACGATGTCAACTAAGACAACGCTATTTTTTATCCAGGCCCTGCTCTGTTCTTATCTTGGAGCACCGATCGACTACAGCACGTGTGGAAGCGACAAGCAAGCCGCCAACGATGACCAAGTGTCTCTACTATCGCCAGTCGCAGAAGTGCTGCCCTCTGGGTTCGTGACGTCAAGTGCTTCAACGCCTACAAAAGGACTAACCCAGGAATTCATCTTCAGTGGGCTCGGCGAAAGCGACATGAGCACGATGTCAACTAAGACAACGCTATTTTTTATCCAGGTTGGTCACAAAACCTCTCTTTTTGCGAGCAATACTCTAACGCTCATTGTTGTGCCATGCCCACAAACTTGTATTGACATCGCGTATGATTGTTTCTATGCATGCAAATTACTTGTTTGCGGTGATGTCGAGACCAATCCTGGCCCCACGACTGAGGAGATGTTTCAACAAATAATGAACGGACAGACTGCAATCCACAAAGAAATTACAGAGTTAAAAACACAACAAAGTAAAACTGAAGTCATGATAAGCGGAATTAACGCCAGGTTTGCTGAATTTGACCAAATTCTTCACGAGCTCAGGCAGAAAACGGAACGAGTTCAGGCATTGGAAAGTAGCCTCGTAAATCTTGAAAGGACTGTTCTTTTTCAAACTCAGAAAATTACAGATCTCGAGGATCGGAGCCGTCGATCAAATCTAGTCGTTTACGGGATAGCAGAAACAGAAGATGAAACGGAAGCACAGCTTAAGAGTAAAGTGATCACAGAGGTCCTGAATGGCATACTGGGTGTAACTTGCACTTCCATTTCAGGGATTCACAGGCTCGGTAAACCTAGTGACAAAAGGCCTGTCATCTTGTTCTTTCGGGACTATAACGAAAAACAAGCGGTTCTTCGCAATGCCAAAAAATTAAAAAATACACGGATATCCATTTGCAATGACTATTCACCAAGCACGTTAGCAAAACGACGGGCACTTTGGTTGAGCGCTAAGACCGATAAGGACCAAGGGAAAAAAGTGTTTTTGGTACATGACAAGCTTCGTATAAATGATGACTGGTATACCTGGGATGACGTTGCAAACTCCCGTGTTCAGCTGTCACCATTACAACGACGTTCGAATGAATGACGCCCATGTACTCCAGAACCAAAGCAACTCCGCATTTTAAACATAAATGCACGGAGCATTGTAAACAAGGTTAACCAACTGGAACTTCTCTTATTGAATTATGATCCCCATATTACGGTAATAACGGAAACATGGTTGCACGAGGACATTAATAATGATAGCATTATTCCACCATCCTATAGCATATTCCGCAGAGACCGCCCATCGCGTGGTGGGGGGTTGCCGTAATACTGAAAGATAATATTCATGCCGTGCTTTTAGATCAGATTGAAGAGCATGAAAGCTTATGTTTAAAGCTGAATTGCTGGGGTAACACAATGATCTTGTACGCTGTTTATAGACCTCCCAATTCTCAACCAGACTTCCTAAACCAACTGTACAACCACATATCCTCATACCGGAACAATAAACTTGCAGTTGTTGGGGACTTCAACCTACCGGGTTTTGATTGGGCCAATTTGTCCGCTAACTCATGTCAGGACAGTGAGATTGTTCTTGACACTATGTTTGCCTATGATCTACAACAGGTTGTGACCGAAAACACGCGAGAGCAGGGCTCGAGCTGCTCTATCCTTGATCTCGTTTTTGTTAGTAGATGCTTAACTGATTATTCGGTCAGTGTTGAGAGGGGGATCTCGGATCATAAACTCGTTTATTTCTGTTGTACTTTAGCGAAAGAGTCACCTGAACGGAAAAGTGTAGTTAAGAAAATTAAAGACTTCTCAAAGGCCAATGATGAGAGTATTCTGGACTATCTGGATTTCGCACTTGATAGTTTTAACGACTCAGACGTGCAAGTTTTATGGAACAAATTTAAGGTTATTTGCAACTACTGTTTGGATAACTATGTCCCCAGTAAGAAAAAGCGTGTTAATAGGGCTAACCCCTGGGTGAATCGGAAAATAATTCACTTAAAGCGAAGGATTAAACGCCTTAAAAAAACTAAATGTAGAAACAACGGTCGCCTTCAGGACATGCAGGACGAGCTAGGACGGCACGTTCAGCAGTCTCGTGATTATTATTTTTCTAATACTCTGCCTAATTTTATTAAAAACGACCCTCAGAAGTTTTGGAGCTACCTAAGCAACAAAAGAAAACCTATCGACCAAATATGTGTTGACAGTACAGTGATAGATGACACCACAGTGATCGCTCGTCATTTTAATGGATATTTCCAGTCAGTTTTTTCTGACGCTGAAACGTACGAATGTGATAATCATGAGCCGTCCTACCTGAATGCTGATTGCATATCGCTTGCGGGCGTATTTTCCATGTTATTGAACTTGAAAACGAAAAAGTCACCTGGGCCTGATAAGATACCCAATGCCTTTCTGCGTCGTTTCGCGGAACCCTTAGCACACTTCTTAACAGTGATATTCCGCACATCATTTTTATCGGGAGTTCTGCCGAATGATTGGCTCTTAGCACGTGTTGTGCCGGTGTTTAAAAAAGGAGACCACTTATCTCTGAGCAACTACAGGCCAATCTCGCTTACGTGTACATCGTGTAAGTTACTAGAACATATAATTTCAAATATGGTAACTGACTTCCTCGATAAAAATAACTTAATAACCGAGTTTCAACATGGATTTCGAAAGGGCTATTCAACAGTGACACAGCTAGTTACCACGGTGCACGAATTTGCCTCCACTTTGGATAAATCTGGTCAGATAGATGCCGTATTCATAGACTTCAGCAAGGCATTTGACAGAGTGCCACATGGTAAACTGCTTTTTAAATTGGAAAGTATTGGTCTTGACTCAGCCATCGTTAAATGGATCGGATCCTATCTACATGGTCGTAGACAGTATGTCGAGGTTGGTTCTGGTTGCTCAGAGATGCTTGATGTGACTTCCGGTGTACCCCAGGGAAGTGTCCTTGGGCCACTATTGTTCTTGATATACGTCAATGATATTGTTTCTGTTGTGGACCCAGGAGTGAACATTCGTTTATTTGCGGACGATTGTGTATTGTTCAAAGACGTTTTGTGTACTAATGACCAACTCGCACTTAACTCAAGCTTAAACTCTATACAAGACTGGTGCTACCAATGGAAAATGAAATTGAATCTCGAGAAAACTGTCTTTCTTAGAATCACAAACAAAAAGAAGTACCTCTCCTTTCAGTACAAAATAAAAGATTATAACGTCTCTGAGGTAGACCATTACAAGTATCTAGGGCTGACAATTGATAGGCATTTGGGCTGGTCAAAACACATCAACAACATTACATCTGCTGCTTTTAGAAAGCTAGGCCTCATTAGACACAAGTTGAAAAATACACCCCTAACGTAAAATTGTTAGCGTTCAACACGCTTGTGAGACCTAAACTGGAATATGCCAGCGTTGTATGGGATCCCTTTACCAAAAAAGACATAAATAAATTGGAAAGGGTTCAAAGACGGGCAGTCAGATTCATTTACGATAAGTTCAAGCGATCAGATTCTCCCTCCTCTCTAATGCAGATAAACAAAATTGAATTGTTGCAGGAACGAAGGCAAATAGCAAGGCTAAAGTTTCTGTCTCTTCTTGCAAATGATAAGCTATCTATTAATCGCTATGCATATCTAAAACCCATTGCTACGAGACAGACCAGACATCACCAACCTCATTCACTGACTCCGTACTTTGCTCGCACCAATCTTTTCAAATTTTCCTTTTTCCAAGAACAATCAATGACTGGAATTCTCTGCCCACTGAGTCACTTCCTTCTTCCTACCTCATGACCGCATAGGTTTTTACTAGTAATGTGTATCTTGCTCTTGGAGGCTTCTTGTCCTGTATTTTGCATTTGTTATTTACTGTATATTTTAACCTAGTGGCCTTTTTTTGATATCTTTTGTTGAAGACTGTTTTTTGTCGTGTATTTTATGATCTGTATTCACTCCTGCTTGGACCATTTAGGTCCGCAGTATGTCTTAAATAAAAAAAAAAATAAATAAAAATATAAACAGCCGTTTAGAGTGCGTTGAATGACTGCCTTCATAGCTCTGTGGTTAGCGCGTCTGCCTGCTGATCAAAGGGTCAACGGTTCGAATCCCAGCCGGCGCCGGTCTTTTTTATTTATTTATCGACCCGCGGCGTAAGAGGTTAGATAGCCAGATAGATACATAGATAGACGAAAAGTGTGTGAAGTATCCAAAGAATGCTATTCGCATTAAAACAAGAAGCATGTTGCAATACTCATTTGTTTGCTATTTAATGAACTAATTAATGTACGCCTTTATTAGCTTGCCCTAGAACCTCTAAGAACACGGGGAATATGTTAGCAAAGATTTGGGTACATATTTTTATATAAATATCAATAGATTAAAAATTGTTTCGTAGCCATTAAGATGACAGCAGTGGGATTAGTCCTGAGGTACTAGCAGGGAAGAAAGGACCCACCTGCTGTGGCTGGGGTAGGGGGCCTTCACCATAGCCCTGGTCCTCTTCTTCACGTTGTGCTTGCGCAGCAGCTGCTTGTAGTTTTCACTCTTCTTTGTCAGGTAGTAGTATTGCACACAGTCGGCAACGCTCTGCGAGAGAACATTGGGCAGAGGGCAAGCTCAGCACCCGCTCCAACGCACAGCGAGCCTCCTTGCAAAGCATATGCAAATCTACCAAACAGCATCAAATTTGAAAAAAAAAAAAAAAAACTAACGTTATTTTTACGTGGTGAATGATGTTGATTGGGGCGAGGCTCTGGTGGTGCTTGTCTACATAGACGCTGAGCCGCAGCATGTCGAGCCTTTCGTTCGTTTCCATCCATCTCAGAAAGAGAATGTGTGGTATGGAACATGGTTATATAGCATTTGAGCATTTGACCGCAGCGCCCCCTTGTCTTTAAACGTTCAGCCAATGCATGCAAAGTTTAACGCGATTATATATGCATTTGACCGCAGCGCCCTCTCCTGTATAGATGTTGAGCGGCTACATGCAACGTTTCATCCATGACATCCCCAGCTCTCGAGTTACTACCACATCTCAGAGCCCCCTACTCGTCCCGCAGTCGTGGCCGAGTGGTTTAGGCGATGGATTAGAAACCCATTGGGGTCTCCCTGCACAGGTTCAAATCCTGTCAACTGCGCAAACAATTTTTTTCATCTTTTTTTTTTTTTGTTTTACAAGAGCACGTGAGCTTACGAGCAGGAGCACGAGCACCGGACGCCGGAGCTACGGACACCAACGGACATGGCTAGTCCCTAAGGAGTTTCGCCCCTAAAAGGAAGGACCACCCTGCACTAATGCATTTACTCAGCAATAAAAAAGTAGTTTTCTTGCACCTTGCAACAGATATTCATCCCATAAGCTACCTTGCAAGGGCAGAGATATTAATCATTTTCTGTTGCACATTTGCACAACTTTTTGTTTAAACATTCCATTAAGTCTTCACAGGCATGCCAAATTAGGTACCTCAAACATTTTTCATGTCTGTACAGATTCCAACCATTCGAACTTGCACCCTTGCCAATCTGGCAACACAAAATTGCAGTGGGCATTTCCGTCGCGCAATGCATACTTACTTCAGGCACGTCCCTCGTATACAGTTTGTTTTCCTTAAAAGTTTTAAGATGAAATTGTAAAGGTTAGAGTGTAAAGCGAACACAAAAGTTGAAGGAATGCACCTTCAGCCCAGATTATTTTGAGTTTAAGGTCATTGAAGTCTGTTCTTATTAGATGCAGCTCCTACTTTCTAAACCGCCCTCTTCCTCTTTTACTGGGCCACAGGTTCTTAAACTGGGTTCCTAGGAACTCGGGGGTTCCCCAGAGTACCCTGAGGAGTTTCCAAAGATTCTAAATCTCGACCATCTCAGCCTCTATGTAAGGCATCTTTCCTCGCCCCATTCTAAAGATTTGACCCATGCACTTCAGTGCATGGGCCAGATCTTCTAGGGATCAGATCAGGTTTGATCACATAACTACGAGCCAATCACTCCCTAGTACGTTCATTATTGTTTTGAGGGCATGCAGGCTCCTACACTGCATTACTGTATCAATGCCGGGAAGGGTTCCTGGCAATCAATAGAGAAAGATGGGGGATCCTCGAGATCGATGTCCGAGAACCCATATACTAGACCGGTAATTCTAAAAGGGGGGATTCTGCAGACCCTTTGAAGTCCCTGAAGGCCTTCTTAGTAGTTTAACGTTGAATAAATTTGCAACTTCTACTTTTCACACTGTTTATCTGGTCCCGAAGGACCGAAAACACATCTCCTTCCTTCGAAATGTTGCAATTCCGCCGCATAATCGCGAGGCAAAAATTAGAATATTTCCCGAGCGGCGGGCATGAGAACCACGCGGCATGATGTCAATGGGGGACTTGTAAAAATATAGGAAGTTGCGCAAATACTTGCTCACTAAAAGGTCATTTTTCTATAATTCTTGTCATTCCAACATAAATATAAATGCGCAAAAAACCTGGTATCACCGACAAAACTTCTATTATACGGAGTTTACCATCTATCCAAGGTCAACAAAACCTTCAGCTCTCTCTACTACCGCGAAAAGCAGCCAGAGGCCGGAGGGGAACGGGGGCAGAGCGGGACGGGAATGGCTGAACCCGGACGAGACTTTCCTCCTCTCGCCATGTTGATCGCGCTGCGCAAGCAAGTGGTCACGTGGTCGCAAGCGAGTAATATCTCCCTGCTCACTGATGGCTCTAAACAGAGCTTAGAGAGAGAGCATCACCGGAACCATGCGCGTCTCCCATTCACGTCACAGCGCACGTGACTCGGAAGATGGTGAAGGGGTTGAGAGGTGCCAAGACCTCAATCTTTGTCAAATTTTAAAATAAAAACTAGGACATGCAGGCAAAGCGGTTTTTGTTCTTTTTAAGACACCGACTTCGAGACACCAACTTCCAAATTATTTAAGCAAAGCATTTGTCGACTGCCAATCAAACCAAACAATCAACCATTTTTTTTTTTTTTTTCACATTGATGTTTGCTGTCCTGCAAAGCTAAGATGTCAAACCACATGTGCCAAGTGAGTAGTTGAGTATTCTTTGTTTCAAAGCTTCGAGATTGGTTTGCACACACTTAGTTTTCTTCATTTACCCTTTTGTCCTCGCAATTGCCCAATCACAATCACGGATGGGGTCCCCATCACTTCTGTTGATGCAGAAGTGGTCCCTGAAACGTCTGCAGTTGAGAACACTCGTACTAGACCGTGCCACACAGACAGATAACCAAGAAGCACAGGCAGACGAAGGTGCTACTAGACAAAAGGACCACCTGCAAGCATACGGCAAGTTACATAGATGAGTCGAGAAAGAGAACCCTCTTCCTCACCTTGCGTTCCAGGTAGGAGGCGATGATGCTGAAGTTCTTGGCGTGTTGAAGGTACTTCTCGCGGAAGAGCTCCTTCTCCTGGTCCGTCCAGAGGTTGTGCATCTGGCGCTCCTTGTAGTCCGATGAGAGGTCCTCCACCAGACTGTTGCGGTTGAGGTAGCGCACCCGCCGCTGCCGCACGTCCAGCAGGATCGGGGGCACCACCGCATAGCTGCGCATCTTGCGGTCCTCATTCTGCACAGGGGGAGGCCGCGTCTCTCAGCCGATCGTCGCAAGGCATTCGACAGACTTTAGGGCAGTCGTCGAAGCACAGAGCGTCCCTCGATCCGGTGGATTCGAAAACGAAGCTCACTGGCCGGCAGTATGCAGCCATTACTGCAGTAAGGCAGTAGGCTGGTAATCGTTGAATGTAATAAAAAAACAGAACACAAAAGAACTGGACAAAGAGAGGAAAACAGAAAAAACAGGCATGACTCGCAACTCACTCACATTAAGGAAAGGGACAATAATATGTGCCGGTTGCGTGTCGGTGCTGGTTTGTTTAGTGTTCTTTCGCTTTGTACGGTCCTTTTGTGCACGGACTTTGATTATGTTTAATGATGGGCCATTACTGATGCCAGCCGATCCAGTTTGATCAACGGCGAAGCATGCTGCGAGTAAAGGTCAGTTCGCACATACGGCGCAGCACAGTAATTGCAAAGTCTGTACAGACTCAGCACTACGTTAGCTCCTTGTGCAAGGTCGGTGCTATGTCTACATCGCCTGCAAGGTCGGTGCTATGTCTACATTGCCGCATTAATACTGTGGTGCGTGTGTGAACAGGCCTTAACCGATCGATTTCCCCGACATACTCCTAACTTTAGAGAACAAGTTACTGCCAAGATACAGAAATGCACACACGAAAGTGCATTTGGATTGAGAAGCTACAGTGGTTTCATTCTCAGAAAAACTCCACAGCAACGGGGCATGGCGGCGCAGCACTTTTCGTGCTCAACAAATGACAAGTAGCTTGTTTTTGGGATGAGACAGCAAGCAACGCGGTTGGAATTTACAACCCAACCCGAGAGGGAGGCTTGCTTAGAGGACATTGGAGCAGCACCGTGCAACCAATCGTCCCCAGGGATGGTTGCAGCATTTTTCTCGTGCCCGAATTCCACTATGGCGGCAAACAGAACCAATCGGCTAACCTCAAGAACATGCACATAAAGGTACCTTTGGCAGGCTTGCATCTTCCATTTCATATTACGAGAGACCTTAGCAGATGCTACAAGCCACTGAAGCCCATCCAATGTCGCGTGAATATCACGCGACCTTCGGTTAGGGTGCAGCGACATGTGGGACGCATAGTCACGCAACACGTTTACGGCGCTCGATCGGTTGCGACGACTCGTCGCGACCCATTGTAAAGTGAAACACTGGAGTCTCTCGGTGCTCGTGAAGCAAGCGTGACCGATCGCGAGCCAGCGAGAAATACCTTCGCACGTGCTCAAGGCTTGTCGGTGGGTTCAGTTTGTCGCTCTAGAGACTCTGGCAATAGCCATCCATCGTTTGCAACAATATCCAAATGGAACGAGGGGAAAATGACAGGACGAGAGGAGGCACCTCCTTCCCGAGAAAGGTTGTGGCAGGCAGAGAGGCAATGTCGTGCATGGGTAGAGTTTGGCCAGAAAACGTGGCACCGCTTCAAAGAGGAAGGGGGTGACACCCTGCACATTCGGTCAGATCCAACGCGAGTTCCAGCCAAGGCCGAACGAAACGTCCCCGCACATTTTGTCCCCGGGCAATCAACGACAGTGGCGCAATTTCGAGTCTCCTCGTCAATGAAAGCACCGGCCCATCTAGCAATTACCCGTTTTGCGTTAAGTGCCTACAGATACCCGAATGCAAATGTCCACGCTGACATGACATCTGGAAACGCGACGGGATCCGAGAGGCAACTATCAAAAGCTGGTAGCCGTGACCATCTGATCTATACTCTATATATAATGGTCAAGAGCAAGGTAGATTTTTATAATGGTTAAGGGCACGGGACAAACACCTTCCACAAAGTTCTCTGCTCGCCATGTTTGGAGGTTTTCTCCTCTCCTCTCGCCTGCCCTCAGGCGCCTGCTCTGCCGAAGTGAAAGGAGTGGAGCGCTTCGTGGGAAGAGTCGTCCCCTTTTCTTAACCTGCAACGGGCTACAGCCTCAGAATCTACGGACTTCGCGGAAGCAAAGGGCGGGTACACATTTGAGGGTGGATGTAGATTTAAGGTATCGAGGTATTGCCGGTCGTAAAGCTGAAATCTTGGTGCCGGTGCCCGTTTTAGAACTTCGCATTTTGGCAACGCAGCGTACGCCCGGGGACGGTGCAGGTACGGTGTCTGGAAAGTGTCTCCGACCGGTGCGCCGTCCTAAGGAACGGTCCCCCGATTGCCGCCCGCCGACATCCCAGAAACATCACGTCAAGTGTCACAGCGGCAGTAGATCTGGCACGGCGGTTCACGGAGGTTTCGACGGCAGATTCGACACCCCGACGACAGTGACACTCGCATTCCTCGCGCATTTTAACGCAAAAGCGCCCCGCGAGGCATGCTCATTTGCTCGGTTTCACCGTGGCTAACGTCTGCGGTGCACGACGAAAAAGTACCACAAACCCCGCAACAAACGTGGCCCGCGCTAGTGCCCGCGCACCCGTGCGGGACACGTTCTGCGCTCCCCAGTCTTTGTCAGTATGATCGAGCGAACGAGAATCTTTAGGATTTTCGGAACTTCCATACCCGACCACCGGAATTGCGACACTTTTGACGGTAGGACGCTTCGACTTTTGCAACATCACTTTTGTGGCGCACGAGTGGAACGGGATGCTAAATGCACCGGTCGAAGACGCATTCCCCGCACTGTTGTGAGAGTGCAAGAGCGCGCCGCGGAGGAGTGGACTCTGGCATGGCCAAACCCTCTCCACCGACGGGGGAGCCCGAAAACGACGAAGGGAGTGGGGTCAGAGCGAGAGGCAAGGCGGGGCTCACTTGTGGACCCACCTCCTGCTCCTGCAGGCCGTCCATGATCTCCTCCAGCTCCGCCTCGCTGCGCACCCGCTGGCCCGCCCGGGAGAACCGCTCCCGGTCCTCCCGCTGCTTTTTCAGCTCCGGAAACTGCTTCTCGAAGAACTCCCGCTGCTTCTGGTCCTTGGCCCTGCGAGGCGCCGCATCCGCGCGGCATCAAGTTGCTGCCGCGGCACTTTCGGTGCAAGGAGACAAGGGACGACTACGGTCGCCGACGCCACGAGAGTGGCAGGGAGGTACCTCGCTTGTCCCGCCTCCAGCTTCCAACCCTCGACGAGCTTCGAAATACGCCTTTTGAGCTTCAGAGTGCACACGCAGCCAAGACACGGCGAAAGGCAGCGAGTGCCTGCTAGCAGCCGAGCATTAAAGAAGAGGCCCTGCCAATTTCATCCTGTCGGCGACTACAATCCATCCTGAGGGTACCAAGCAAGGTTTCTCGTGCTGCAACTGCTTACAAACCCCCGAAAGGTAGTATCTTCGAAATACGGTCGAGGAGTTGTTCGGAACACAAACTTGCACGGTGCTCCCTCGTTAAACATGTAAATTTGTCCAAAAAAGAAAACACATACATACCGTAAAGTTCTGAGAGAACGCCCACCCAAAATGAAGAGATAAATGGTGATAAACATGGGGTGGGCTATCTTTGGGGACGCTACAGCAAAACTTTATGAAAAACCGGCTACAAACTACGCGACGCGGAAACTGATACCGCACATCGCGGACACCGCAAATTCGCGTTTCACGATGCGATAAACACGCGGGAACCCGCTACAAACTTGCCTGTCACAGGAACCGATATCGCATGCGCAGATCACGAACAAAAAGGCAGGAATTCGCTATAAACTCGCTTGTCTGGTCTTTACCAGACAAGCGTTGTCTCGGAACTTTACGGTAGTCTTCGTTAGCTATAGAATAATAAAAAAAAAAGTTTAACTTTCTCGCCTCCATCATAAGAACACTGCCCTTAAGTGTCTCGACTACATAAATACGCTGAAAGACCCCCTTCGCTCTCCTCTATCATTCTAAACATGTGAATGACTATTGTAGAATACCGTCCATCTGCCCATTCCACACCAAGTGCCCATTCCCAAATTTGTAAGATCTGAGAAAATATGCACAGTACATTTATATGTAAAATTCATGGCAGGACAAGTGCCCATCCCCCATTTTTTGTGATTATCTTCAAATTTTGAGTGGGCACTTACCGGAATTTACGGTACAGTGGAAACACTGCAGTTTAAACAGACAGGCAGTGGCTAGTGTGCCTAGACTTGAGAGTTTTCAACTGCTCGATCGATGTCACATGGTTTATGGGCGGCATTTGCAATACAAGTTGCGAGCAGGAGGCGAAAGACTATCATCTCAATGAGTCTCCACCTCTCCAACCGCTTTCCCCATCACCACACGGCAACGCAACACGTGCACATTTACAACCAATGTGCCCAGGAGCCGTCCGTCATGCAAATACTCTCCATGGTTTGAGGTGCTCCCTCTCCTAAGTCGAGGCTCTCTGGCACTGGCATGTGACAATTCTTATCGACGTGCTCATCACATTGGACCCTACTCAGAAACAGCAAGAAAAATTAAGTCTCCCGTGGACTCACTTTCGAGCGGCGTTGTTTTCTCGCTTATCCATTTTTTTCAGCCATGCCTGCATGAGCTGGTTGTAAGTATCTGTTAAGTATTTTTCCTGAAAAAAAAAAAAAAAAGCAAAAACGATTTAACATTACGTTTGAGGCCACAAACACGCAGGAGCACTTGGGGAAATAAAAAAATTCTCACCCTGCTTTCCCTTTCTTGAGCCCTCTTTTTAAAATATAACGTCAAATTTTTCCTAAATTCTTGAAATCTGGAACGAGTAGAGAAACAGGCAATCAGCAAACCGCCTCATGGAAAAGAAGCAATCAGACGAGAAAGCACACTCACTTTTTTTTTGTTTTCATGATAAATGGCAGTGTCTGAAGGTTGATTGTACATTGGCTGTGGGAGAGAACACAAAACAAACGGTTACTTCGCCGTCATCGACACACTCTGAAGCGGAGGGCACCCCCTTCCCCTCCACCCAGCGTTGCCCGACCCGCGCCACTCACCAATTCCACTTTCGGGCCTAGGCTGTCCATTGTTGCGTGGGCGTGGTGCGCTTTCCTCTGCAAGAGAGAGAGATGCTGTTTTGAGAAAAGAAAGAAGCGGGACACCCAATTTACCACTCGGTCTCTCGCCGGCGGGCGTCGCAAACACCCCCCCCCAAAAACCAAGGAAAACCTCCCTTAGATCAGAATGTCAAAGACTCTCTTGGTCCTCAGCTCTAACTATTGCGCATGAAAAAAAGAAGAGCTACCCTCCCCCTCCCCTTTTTTTGAGCCGCTAAAACCTCCATTTAGACGAAAAGAGCTGCTACCGCTGCTACATTATGCCTGACTTTCTACGCAAGACAGCTCACATTTCTGAGTAAAGTTACCAAAAACCACACGCACCATTCGCAATTGCTTCCAAGCATCAAGTTTAGCGAAATGAACAAAAAAAGAAAAAGGGGGAAAATCGCCCGTACGCAGTCAACTACTAGCAAGAATTTATGGATGTCCCCAATAATAATAGTTTGATGGTTGCAACCCGGGAGGATGAGTATGCCTCCAAACCCTGGAGGCATAGTCAGCGGTGACCGAGTCTGTGGTCAAAACAGCGTCGCAAAGACTAGTGAACACTCAAGATTTGGGCGGCATTCAAGAGTAGAGGCCTGCCGTACTAATCAGAATCAAAACCTCAATGTTCCAGTGGGCAGGGGAACCGTAAGGAGGTACACTGAGGTTTAAAGAAAGCCGGAAAAGCTTAACGTGGCCCACTATTGCAGACATCTCCTCGGCTAGTAAATGAGTTCGCGAGAGTAGTCTGATACTTTACGCCGCAAAAAAGTCCTTAGAAACAAAGACAATGTTCTCTCTCACCAGAAAAAAGGGAAGGGGTACAGAACACTGACAGGAGGGTACAAAAGGAGCCACTAACCCTATTTTCGGAGTAGATAATCTGAGCAATACTCAGTTGTTTGGGTTCGGAAGGCGCTGTGTCCTGAGAGTCCTTTTTGCTGTCGGCCGGACTGCTCGCCTCTAGCTCATGCTGCAGAAGGCAGGTAGAAAGAGAAACAGTCAGCACACAGGGGCCCGCACTTCCCCACCAATCACGCACTTCCCCACCAATCGCGCAGAGAAATGTGCCGAGCATTCGCGCCAGAAATTCCCCGCCGAATGGTTCATTGAAACCACGAACCTCTCCCCAGTACATAAGAATTTCTGCACAAACAAAGACTACCGTGCATTATTCTTTTCTAAGGCACAACTCTCTAGGAGAAGGGCATGTTCAATTGCGGCTGTGGTTTCGGGTATAGTATCAGCATACCTCTCCGTACGGCACACTCGAGCCTAAAGTTGAAAATGGCAATTCTTCCTCGCACATGCCCAAGGCGACAAAATAGTTCTCTCAAAATTCAGAAAATGCGATCGATTAAAATCTTTTGATGGGGACGTAACTTTACCAGGTTATTGTGCACATCCACAAAAGAACAAGCCGAACCTCGCCGAATATTTTCAGCAAATATGCCACACTGTTACCGAAGGTTAGACGTAAAAAATATTTTTGCCTCAGATTCACTTTTTTCAAGACATGCTCCCATTTTACGCAGGGCTGTACCCTTCGACTAATAGCCGCCAAGTTCTCCTCATCACAGCTCGCGATTCATTTTTACTCCAAGACGATGCCCTATAAACCTAGCACTGCTCACTTACAACACGTTTCGTACATAAAAGGTCAATTCGCTTGCTTTCTTTGCGATGAGAATAATAACGAAGGAAGAAAGCTGCAAGAATCCGAAACCCAAGCTCGTGCAAAGCCGTCAGAGCCATGCCCTTCCCCGACACAAAAGCACCCAAACAGAGCTATAAGCAGACGGATGGAGCAAGGTTTAAAAGCTGTCTGGCTTGGTCATTCCGTCACTGTCTGGTTTAGTGGTTCGGACACCACTAATACACACTTCCTACACCTCCCTCCCTCCCTCCTCCTCCTCTCCTCTCCTCCTCCTCTCCTCCCTCTCCCCTCTCCCTCCCCCCCTCCCCCTCACACGACTCGTCGACGCGTCAAGACGTCAAGCCAACAGCTGCACTCCGTTACCGAAACACTTTACCGCAGCCTCGCTACGGAGCAATCGACACCAACACGAGCAAGCAAGGTCCGTGCAAGGTTCCGGTGTTGGGCCATTTCCACAAAAAGAAGAGGAATGAGAGAACCTCCCCGCACCTGCTTCTTCTTGAGCTTGGTGGTCTGGGACTCGACCTGGGCAATCTCCCGATCCAGCTTGTTGATGGCGTTGAGCAGCTCGTCCTTGGAGGTCCGCTGCGGGGACAGGTCGGGCCGGCCGTCCTCACTCGGCAGTGTCGGGGAGATGGCCTCCACCTGGGGCACGTACGCCGGCTCCTGGGGGACGGGCAGAGACGGGTCGGGCACGGCCCTTCTTTCGCGTCACGTTGGTGCAAAGGGAGGTACTCGACACACGCTTCATCAGAAAAAAGCCCCCATCCCTACAAGCAACAAAGTCGAAGGATATCCTTCCAAGCTCTCATTTACCGGAAAGGTACGCCTAACATTATTGAAACGGCACACCAAAACACAAAGACGGGCGAAAGGAGTACGCGGGACGAGTGGTCAAGTCGGCGCGAAAGGAATGCGCGAGACAATGGCCGTGCACTTCTTTTGCTCGTCTTCCGCGTCTTTACGCGCCGTTTTGTCTCAGCATTAGTCACAGACCGACTCGCCTCAAGTTGCCGCTTTAATGATGTACGACTTCCGACCCAAACGCGATGCCTCAGCTTCGGATAACGAGGACCGTGGCAACGCCCTCGTCGTCGAGACGTCTCGCGAGAAAATATGGAAATACGGTAGGTCTTGCCGGAGGCTGCGTAGCAAAACGCAACGTTAGATGTAATGCTGCCGCTATGTCACGCTCCTCACAGGCAGTCTGTCCCTTCGATGACCCCCTTTGTATGCTGGTGCTTGGTTGCAAATACGTGAAACGTGCAGTCTCATATCGTTCTTTCACCGTGGAATTGAAAAACTTTTGACAATGTCATGAACAACCACCTCCCATAGATAGCATGCACATCTCCCAAATACTGCAAAACTTTCACTGGAGCAAAATCTGATTCCAGGGCCACCTCATAGACGGTGCCACGTGTGTTCTCTAGAGAGCCTATACTACAGAGAGTTGCCAACTGCTTGATCGGGGTTGCGTGGCTTGTGAGGCCACATTTACGACATGACCAGCGAGGAGGCGACGAACACGTTTTGGTCCGCAAGCTTCTCTGCCCGCTTTCCTCTCCGCCACGCGACGACTGGGAGTGCGCGCACTCGCGGCCAATCTTGGCGGGAGGCGTTTGCCATAAAATTATGAACGCTTCCCACTGTTTGAGATGGATCCTCTCTTCAATCTAAGCTCTCTGGTGTTCTCTCGTCGTAAGAGAATACGAGGCACCATAGCACGCTAGGTTACAACCAATTGCAAGTGCTTGAGCCAGCCTTAGAGGAGAGCTCTGGCAAAACTTTGGCAGTCGCCGATTCGCCTCAAAATTGGTTCCACACATTAATAGACACACCTGAACTATACTCGTCGTCATCGAGAAAAAAGCAAGTTTTGCACATTGTACATACACCACGCAAAGTAGTTTTTACCACATTCGGTTGCCAGAGGAAGAAGCGATGCATTTGGTGTTTGAAACGTCAGTCTCGATAAGACAAGATGTATGTAATCTAAAATGCACCTACGCATGCCTTAATTCTTAAGGGGGCAGTTAGCAAGGCTCTGTGAGGAGCCGGACTTTTTTCACTACGGTTCTCGGGGGCAAAAGCAAGTTTAATAACCCGACTTGCAAGTCACCAACAAAAATTTTCAGAAAGTTAAAGGGAGGCCGAATTGAAATCTGGATTCCACAAAACACAGCGGCAAAAGCGTGCAACGGGAGGCTACAAACACCAAAACATCACTCATACAGCGATATCTCGAATGACCATATTTTTCAAGAAAAGGAGGCGCATTTGACAGATATGTTTACGTCTTGTTTTTCCGAGAAGGAGAGGGAATGGCCTCGCATCTTCTTTGCCTCGCATCTTCTTGCCTCGCTGCCTTGAGAGGGCAAAGCGAAGAGAGGAGAAAATGAGATATCTTGACGTCAGGCGTGCCTCGTCGGCCTCGTTCAATCTCGGCCTCTTTTTCCAAAAATACGGCCGTCCATTCGAGATATTGCCTTATGAGTAGTGTTGTAGGGATTGTAGCGTCGCGCCTACAGCTCCTGCGTTGTTTTCTGAAATTCAAATTTTGGTTCACCATCCCTTTACTGAAGCATTAAATATGGCCCGAGAGGCTCTACTGGCAATAATGAAAATGTGACGTCAGATGTTGTAATAGGGGGCAGTGTGCTGCTTGTTCCCAAGAGGTTACAAAAGTTTGATGGTGCGAAATGAATCCAGGAAGAGCTCACGCCAACAAAACGAAAGGAAGTGTGCAAAATACTGTTTTCTAGACTGCTCGTTCGACTCGCAAGATATGCAACACGCGACGTCACCCCACTGGAAAGCATGAAGGAAGTTTGAATATTGGTTTTGAATAACCATTTCTTTGCCATTTTCTCAGCAGCTATTTCGAATTTAGAGATGACAAATAGCATGCCAGGAAGAGTAGAGCTTCCAGATTTCAAAAATGTGCTCGGGTAGCTCTGAAAACCACCGGAGCTCCCTTTAATACGAATAGAGAGAGAGAGGTGCGAGAGTGGTCACCTTCTTGACCTCGACCATGCCGCCGTCGTGGGTGTCGATGAGAAGGGGCGCCTTGGGGTCCATGCCCAGCCGGGGCCGCTTGTTCATGTGCACCTCCATGGGCTCCAGGGAGGCCCCCTGCCCCTGCAGCCCCACCAGCCCCATCTCCCGCTCGTACGGGAAGCGGTACGCCTCCAGGTATCTGGGGGAGGAAGGGAGGCGTCACCTCATGCCCCGCCCGCCGCAGCAAAACACTTGTCGGACGCACACTAACGTGAAATACCCGATTTTCTGGCGTACGAGTCGCAGTTATTTGACGCGGAAGGTGATCGAAGGCTAGGGTCCTCAAGGGAAGTGTGACGGAACAATATGGGCGTTGTTACGATATGCCCAAGACATACCTCAGAAAACAATCTGTACAAAAGAACACATACAGTCCAAATTGGTTATAACAGGCCTTGATAGTGACCAAGATTTCAGTCTGTTGTAAAAGGTGCATGCTGTATGCAGATACGAAGCTGAACCAAAGGTACAGATAGAAAAACTAACAGTACTTCAGAAAGCAGTATGTTATATCTAAGTATCTGTTGGAACCAGGTTTCTTGTAACGAGCTTATGCTGTACGGCGAGCAAGCGTTCTAAAGTGCGTCTTTTGCACATTGGAGTGCAAAGGGCATGCCAATAAAAGGGTAACAAAGGACACAGAGAATGCGCGATGACGAGGAAGGCAAGCTCGCGCTGTCATTGGTTGAGCTCGGGACAAACAAACGCACCTTGGCGCATTTGGGGGGTAAACAAACGCACGAGGTGCCCTAGAAGCAGACAAACTTGCATGCCAAGTAATTAAAAAAAAATAGTCATTAATAGAGAAGGAAACAAATTACAAATGCGACGGGACAGAAATTGAACCCACGGCTGCACAATTATGAGTCTGACGCTCTACCACTGCACCAAACGGAAGATTTGCGAAGAGGAACAACCCGTCTGCTTACCGTTACCGCTTGCTAGAAACCCCAAACAATGCCACGAAAATACATGCTAGGATATACATACAAAATACAGAAGTTACGCCGGCGCATGTTATACAACGACGCAACTTATATACCAACTTCTCTGCGAAAATTGCAGTCTCTAAGGGGAGGCAACTTATAAAACGGTGCAACTTATAGGCCGGAAAATGTGGTATGCCCCCAGTGAATTTGGAGCGATCCAAAAGCGCTTGTGCTCATGCCTTCGGCATGGTGGATGCGAGAGCTCGCTTACACGCCCAAGAGGACACAAAAAAAAAAAGTTTTAAAACTGTTTTGAATCTACCAATTCCCGCAAGAAAGGCAGCCCAGTCACTTGGGTGGCAGACTCAACTTCACCCTCGCGATACAGGGGCACACGCACAAATATCACTTGGCTAAAAGAGAGGGGGCGGGTTAGAGTTAACAAGCTCGAGGATTCGAAAAAGTACCGAGGAAGCCCTAGTAGTTACGAACTAACAATACCAAACAACGCACAGACAAAAGACAGAGTAAAATTTGGCGGTGCAAGCACAAGGCCGTGGAAAACTGCAAACGACGTGCTGCACTCTAAACACCAAAAAAGGTTACGGCACACGAAGGGAAAGGGCATAAATTTAAAAGGGTCGATGCACAAACGAAGGTGACCGGAGCCACGATTTTATAAACAAATGCGCATACACAAAGGGAACACCAAAGCCTAACAATGAACTTGCAGATAGTTAACTGCTAAATCAAGAAGCACATTTCACGCCCCATCCCAAAGGTACAAGCAAGCGGCGAGTTTGACAGACAACCCTCGAAGAGCAGTCTCGCACACCGTTAGGATGGGGAATTCCACGGTATGGTCCCTGAAATTCGTCCTCGAGACCGGTGGGTTTAGCGTCCCATCCCGCTCAAGCGTCAAAGGTGGAAGTGGCAACAAATGACGTCGTGGAAGACAGCGCGTCACATTGGCGACGTCGCGATACTGGCAGTTGGTGTAGTCCAGGCAAAAAGCACGACCGAACACATGTGTCGCTGTCGTCACGGAGTCCTAACTCGTGGGGTGCTCACCGTTCCCTCTCGGCCCTCTCGGCGCTCGCAGCGGCATACTCCGAGGGTGTGGGCAGCAAGGAGGGTCTCCGCCGCACGTGCTGGGGCTCGGGTTCACGGTAGCGCTCAAGCAGGAACTCCTGCTGCTGCTGGTGCTGGTGCTGTTGTTGCTGCTGTTGTTGCTGTTGCTGTTGCTGGTGCTGCTGGTGATGCCGCTCGGCCTGCAACTGTGCACGCCGAGACAAGAGAGCAACAGTAAGGAGTGAGAAAAGATGGCGCAGCCGCAAGCTGTGTAATTCCGCTTCGGGTACGTGAAAACGAAATGAGACGTGTCTAACTGTGGGCGTCCCTTCCGTGAGAGAGAGCAAACGTGCAGCTTTCTAAGCAGTTTTTTAAAACTGTCCACTAACAGTTCGCAACAAAAGGACCAATGTGCTTCGAGAGGGGGAAAACAATGAGTTGAAGTAAAAGACAGAACACAGATGATACCTGCTCCCTTGTTTCTCTGACAAAGTACTGTTCTCAGGAATGAGCTCTTTCCAAGAATGGTAAAGATGCCCAGGTGAAAACAACACTTTTGCATTACTTCATTGTTCTGCAATTTCCATGTCTCGTACCACGTCTTTCCTGAACCAGTTCACCGCTTTACTTCGCAAGGGGTGAAAACAACCTTTGTGACAAGTTATCCACTCTGCTTGTTTGGCACATGCAGTACTTCAATGCACTCATAGTTTCTATCTCTGAAGGAGCTAAACAGTGAAGAGTCCGTAACTCAGCACTGCCAATAGACCCTTTTCAAAAATCCATGCATGCTAAACGAATGCTGCATTACTGTGTATGTTTCGGGCTTAAGAAAGAGGATGCCAACTATATACTTCAGCAGTCCTCCTGAATATTTTTGATGCAGTCTGAGCACTACTGTACGTTACTATAGATCATTTTACCTCAAGTAGGAGCGTAGCAGAAGCTACAACAGCGATCTCTGGGAATTCAGCATCTATGCCGGGAACAGGTGCTCTTGTAAGCATCACTCAGGGCAACACGCTCATGCTTGTAGCTTTGGCTTCACTTGCCCATAAGGTAAAACATACTATAGTTTGAATAAAGTTTACACAAATAATAGTAGCTCAGCTAAACACCCTCAAAAACAGTCAGTGCCCACACCTGGCTCTGTGCCCTAATTATATATTTTTCTCCACCCCACAAATTAAGAAGCCAAAGGTCACTTCCATGCCTCTTCTTGACATCTTTACAATTATCTGTAGCACTTGCTCAGCCCACATTACAGCACTGGCAGGGCACAACACATCAGGCCTTTCAAGAGTCTCTCGTCATTCTGATTGTATAACAAAATTAAAACGACGCACATTTTTCTGAAAACTTCCACAGATTTAGCTATGAAACAATTGTGAATTGGAAGCATGCAGCTATTACAACCCCCCCCCCCCCCAAAAAAAAAAAACATACAGAATGTGGCCTTCGGACAGCAACAAAGAAACGGTAATTGAGCACCAGTAGACTACAAATGGAGAAAGCAAGAAAACAGAAAACTCTGCAAACTTCCCAGCAGGAGAGGAGATAACCATTTACAAGCAGGTGAAAAAGCCACGAGCACTCTGCAGGAAAACAAGTCTGCCTGCCCAAGGAAACCGACTGCCCAGAGCCAAAAATCTTAGTGAGCCATTCGCACAACAAAGCAGCAGAAGATGCTAAACAAACAATTTGGCCTGTTTAGAGGCCCCACAGGGACGTACACCCCCAGCCACCCAAGATAAAAGTGTGCATGCAACCCTTCCGGGCGTCAGCACCATCAGCAAGGCAGCCGCTCAAAAAGGGCACCTCTCCCTTCCCCCTCCCCGCTTATCTCTCGGCAAGACCAGATTACAAAAATAACACGAAATAGGAGCATGAGGAAAAGGTCACGCAGACAAACATCTCCCTCCAGCAGGGCCGTTTTTTATCGCTGCCCCTTTTTTATGCCTATATCTCTACTGCTCCCGAGATAAGACCGAACTTGTTTACTCTGCCCTCAACACCTCACGGACCCCTCGCCCACGCCTCAAGAAGGGTAGTGGAAGGCAGGGAGGTGGAAAGGAGGCCAGCCTATCGGATGCTGGCAACACAATCTCAATCTGGTGGGACCATCCAAGCAGAAGGGGTTGTGCACCGAGGGGCGAGAAGGCCGGCCTATCTGATGCCGGCAACACAATCCCAATCTGGTGGGACCATCCAAGCAGAAGGGGTTGCACTTTCTCTTTGTAGCAGTTGCCCCTCTCCGACTATCTCTGCCTCCTCATGGAGGACCCACTCGACAATGCCCTAGGCGCACGAACCCGACAAGAAAAAGTAAAAGAGGGAGACGGGACAGAGCGCTATGTCCCACTTCCTCTTCGACTTTTCCTTGTCGCGTTGTGCTATTTAATTCACAGTAGCAGTTCCGCTTGAGGAAATTAATCCATGCCCATCTACGTGTGTCCCAGTTTTCTTGCTCTCGCTTTCATTGGCTCGACGTGCCCGGCTATCAAACTTTCCTGCCCTTCGCTCATTGTCAGCTCCGCTGCGCAGGCAAAATTGCTCTTGAAAAGCGGCACAGAGGGACCAACCTAATCTTGGCAATATTACGTCAGCTTTTTATCCCCGCTCCTATCTGCACGAGCATCGTACCGGCATGCGATGGTGTATCCCTACTGTGTGTCGCATGTCAAAGGCTTCAGGCTAGCCCTAGCATTACACATGCCAAATTTCTCACATGCAGCAAAGACACCAGATGCTCATTAGGGCTAACTTCTCGCTGTCTAAGCATGCACACGGCACAATTCAAATGTATTTAATACAGCATCCTGCGCAGAAATCTGTCAATATTTTGCCACAATGCCCTCTCGTCGTGCGCCAACTGTGAAGAAAGTGACCGCCGTGCCTGGGTTTGCTCCGATTGGTTGCGACAAAGGCGGGTAATTGTCCAAGACGAAACAGGGATTCAGAGTCAGCAACACTCGTTGAAACAAGCATCCCAAAAGCGGGACGTGAAACGAAACCAAATCAAAACCATTCTATCTGGACGAACCAGAACCAAACTACAAACTTCGCCCCTAATGTGGATATTGCAGTAGAGTCTATAAATGGAAGCAACCAGCTTCAATAGGTGTTTTCCCTCCATGGTGGCTCATCAAGCAGTGGAAATTACATTACTTCCATGCAGAAAGGAACACAGTCGTGCTATCTTTGTGTATCTTTTAACAGCAAAGCAAGTATGTGTAAAAAGATGCAATTTCACTTTTTCAATGTTTGTTACTATGCTATATTAATTAATACTTACTGAATTGGCTCTAAACGCCCTGCACTTGAGTAAACCAATAATGGAAACGATATCGCATGGTGTTTAGTGAACCAAAACGAAACCAGAACGCAAAGTGAACCTGAACAAGAAATGTGACCAGTTGAATGCCCTGCTTAAGAGAGGACACTACCCAGAATGCCATATTTTCTCAAACTTTTCCACTTTGGGGAACCCTCATGTGCCTAGAGTTGTGGTTGATGTGAAGCAATGCAAAAGCCTGCAGACCTTGGAAATCATGACGTGCATAGTACCAGATGGCTGGGATCTTCTAAAATAGAGCTTAAACTGGAAGAACACATCATTTGGGGGACGATCGAGGAAACTTGGGAGCTCAGAGGAACCCGCGAACGTACTCTGGGGAACCTCATGTTCCTAGAAACCCAGTTTGGGAGTCTGTGATCTGGCAAGTATACCCAAAAAGTTTCATTTGTTTACACTGCGTAGTTATCTTTTACAAGTTATTTTCGGCCAATGCCAAAGAAAAATATAAGTTCGAGCACCTTGAACATCTTTTTTTGCGTTCCACATTTTGACATAAATTTCACATTGGGAAAACTATTGTTTGGTAATTGGACAAAAGGAAAGGCTTACTCATTGTTTTTCCTAACTGTAATTCAAAGGGGTTAGGACACGAAAATTAAATGGGTAGATTATTCTTGAAATGGAACACTCATAGGCTACTTACTATGAACGCCGTTTCGCAATTTTTAGAGCTCTAGTCATTGCAATAATCAATTAATGAATTTTAATAATTTGCATCTGGTAAGTTAGTCACACCATGGTGCCCGTAAACCACGTGATCATGAACGCTTTCTCATTCAAGGCACGTGATCATGATCGCCTCAAGCTCGCCCGTGCAACTCTGCTACTCCAATGCTATTTTCGCTCTCCCCCTCTGACCTTCCACCCTTTATGCACGTGCTAGACCATCGTGGATGACTGCGAGTTCATCCGCAATTATCTCGTCGTCGCTGGAGCTGGTCGCCAGCGGGTCGCAGTCAAAATGAACAGCTTCCAACATCTCTCGATAACAATCGCCCTCATCACTGCTGCGATGAGTGTCAAAGACTTCGACGAAGCGAGCGATGCCGCGGACGTAATCGTCACCGAATGCGGGAACTGAAGCTCAAGATTCCGAGAGAGCTAAGTTTCCGAGTGTGTGCGAGGGGACGCAGCATGTTGGGCAATCAACGTCACCCCCCTCCCCCTCTCCCAAGTCTGACCCATAAATCCACTCCTGCAAATCATGTAGTACAGGTGCCAATGTACCCCGCATTACTGCAAAAAAAAAAAAAAAGAACTAATATAAGGTTTTTTTTATAACATTAGATTTATTCGCTCAAACAAATTAAACACAAGGAGGGTGTCCTCAATCGTGAAATTCAGCAGGCAAGCGAAGAGACTCTGCATTCTGTCGTGCGGAAAACTAAACACCTACACTAACCACATGTGCGAAACATCACCCAGCTATAGATCACGCCAGCTGTTCAGCAGCTCCGAATGACGCACATGCACTCGCGCTCTACAACAGAACATGCTTTTCTGTGAATTTGGAGAAACCCTTATCTGCCCGCATGTGCCACGCACGTCGAAGTACGTAAAAAAATGTCTCGCAAAAGAATGCTGCCACTAAAATACCAGATGATAACCTCTCCTTTTCCCCGTATCCAACAGCATTACGAGTCGCTTTTTTGCCCCGTCACAAACACGAGAACGAAGGAGCAGGTGTGCATTGTGCCCAGCTCCATGTCACGCAGCTGAAAGCTGCTGATACAATAGCAACCAGTGAGTGCATGCAGGCAATGTCATCAAAAACCAACAAACATCGAAAAAAAAAAAGAAAAAGAAATGTGTACACAAGTTTCTTGGACATAGTATCAAAGGTCCATCAACCGCAGTTGTTTGGAAACATGAGAACTGTGGAAAGGCATCTAGTGAGGCTTTGAATTGTTTAAAAAGAGATGCTGGTTGAAAACTGCAATATTTTACAAAACTATGTGGTTTTGGGTTTTATTGTGTTTTAATATATTTTTTAAATCTTTATATTTGATGTATAAAATTATTAGTGCCGGTTATGATCGCAATATTAGTTAAATCCATGTTTGAAGGCTTCCAGGCAATCCAGAATGGCATAAATTTGAGCCATTTTTCTCTGCGTGGTTCTTAAAATTGCGACGTCGCGCACCATCATATTTACATTGACAAGTAGGCCTAGCTGTCTCCTCTCTATTGCAGTCTTCTGTAGCTTCAATTTCTCACGAAAATTTATTACGAAAATGTTATTTTCCGTACCGCGAAAGAGTATTTATTAGCTACAAATGTATGGTAACATTCGAACACATTTTTTCTTTTTATGTAATTTTGGGCAGTCTTCACAGTTTGAGCACAAGAATTTATGTTCTTAATATGTCCTATCACAACCGAATTTGGTTGTTTTCTCATATTTATAAAGAATTGAAGAAAAATGTGTTAACGCTTGGAAATGGAATTTTTGCTATTTTTAATTATTTTAAAATGAAAAAAGCCTCACACACATTAATTTTTAGTTCACTGCACTAAGTGGTCTAAAAGAAGCGAATTGGATTATTTTACTAGGCTTTTTCAAGTATGTTGCCATGCCTCACGTGCACACAAGAACATTGTTTTTTTTTATGCACATTGCATTGAGAATTTAAAAAATAAGCTCTATAAGGTCAAACACCAGATTTCTAAAGAGACGATTAAGTACCATAAACTGTAAATATTTTATTTCAATGCCGTATATATTAAAAGAAAATCTTTTCCCCTGGTGCATGTCCCCTTAACTGACAATTGCATGAAAAAATGAGAATGGTGGAAGAGCATCCAGTGAAGCTTTGCACTGTTTAATTGACATTCTTGGACAGCACTAGAAGCCTAATTGGCAAGCAAGCTGGCAGAATTCCGAGCACAGTAAGCAGCAATGTAACAAAACCTCCCGGAGTCACTGCACACATTTTGCAAAACGAAAGACGGCTACTTTAGCTTCCTAATTTTTAATGTAGGAACTCCTTTCCTGGCTTTAGCTTGACTCAATTGAGACAAAGTGTGAAGTTCTAAGGCATCACAACAACAGCTTCAGCATCAAACTGGTGATGGATTCATTCAAACAAAGCTCAAAGAAAGTGAAGCTGTTAGGAAGCACCTGAAAGAAGCATCCTGGAAGCCTCAGGTTAGAGCTGAAGAAGCCAAGTCTTTTAGTAAAACGTGGGCTGCCACCCTGGGAGTTTGGGAGGTCTTTTTCGAGCATGTGGTGAACTATAGTCTGGATGGTTAAGCAACTTGGTATCTAAAGTATGGTAACAAAAGACAGGCCTAGAATACAATACAGACGACACAGCCTGTGTTGTCTGCATTGTCTTCTATGCCCTTCTTTCGTCATTGTAATTTAAGCTGTAGTCACTGACAGTAGCTCAAGAGCTTCCCCGGCCCAGCTTCCCCAACCCAGGTTCCCCAGCCCAGCTTCCCCAGCCCAGCTTCCCCAGCCCAGCTTCCCCAGCCCAGCTTCCCCAGCCCAGCAACAGTTGCCTCCCCAGAAGAGTATGTGACACCAAGGGGGAAGGGGGGTAGGGGCACCACCTGGAAGGCATCGCGGTAGCTCTGCTGGGTGGAGTTCAGCAGGGGAGAGAAGTGCGTCCGCGTGGGATCTTGCGGGTACGGGTAGCCTCGTGTTCCCGCCAGTGGCGGGCTCAGGGGCCCCGCCCGCTTGTACCCTGCCTCATGGCCCCTGCACATGCACAAAGGAGTGCCAGGTCACACACACATGCACGCACAAGCACTGCAACAGCAGCTCCGATCCAGAGCAACAAGGCTTGACGGAACAGAAAACGAGACGTGCCCCGTTCGTCCAAACATTCTCGCCTCCTTGCCCACACAACCAAAACGAAAAATTATTTTTAATAGACCGATATCACTGACCATTGTCATTACGCTTGCCGCAGAACAGGATGCTCTGCATGACCTTTCCCTGTTGAAACCATTCAGATAGGCAGAAATAGTTTATCCATAGTCACCGGCAGGATGAAAATGATAGGCCATCTCCCTCCAGTGCCCAAACTACGGCAGGAGCTCGTTTGCCTTCCTTCATACTTTGGCTACAAGTGCACACCCGAGGCTCAAGGGATGCTGCCCAAGCATCATCAAAGGTAGAAAGCTTTGTGCTGGGGGGCAGGACAACTGAACGACCTCCCTACTCTTCTTATTATGTCAGTTGCTAGAACATTTGACACACATTTCTCTTTTCCTCTATTGATGAGAACGCCCTAAGAACTTGCACAACAAAACCCAAGCTCGCAGCTTTTGTCAAGGATGACAAACATGAGGCCCAGAATACTTCTTTGCAACAAAATTTTACACCTCTAGCCACTACACTAGGATGACCGAGGCACGAATGCCATTATGAGATTGCCTGCAGTCTTTTAGTGAGACCAATGACTGCCGCGAGGATAACCTGCTGACCTGGTGGTGTAAAACTTAAGATGTCAAGAAAGCCAGACCTGAGAAAAGTGACTTGACATGGAATGGCAAGCACCAATGCACACTACAGGTGCACCACTGCTCTGTCAGGCCTATAATTAATTTCAGGGTAAGTCATGGTGCAGTCAATGCTATTTGTCGAGGGTCTCAAACACGCAGCCCGTGGGCTGCATGCCGCCTGCGACTTGCTGGGACGTAGCCCGCAGGCAACCGGTTAGAAGTCCCAGTTTCCACGTCTCAAGCGCTAGAAATGACCAGCGCCATAGATCTCATCTCGCCAATTCACTTTCGCAAAGTAGCTCTGCTCATTTACCATATTCACATAGTTTCTACATATCTGTGTTCATCTGACCTTTGTTTCGCTTTATTTTTTGCTTCCCAGCTTTTTGTAATGTTCAGGCTGCAAGCACAAGCTATTCATTGAAGGATGCATCTCGGCTGCGCCAACTCTTGATCAGCAGGAGCAACTGCCAAAGGCAAAGCCACAAGCTCGGAATTCTCGCCTTAAAAAAAAAAAAATCACCATTAAAAAAGCTATTTGTTCAGGGTGTTGGAATAAAAATCACCAGGAAAACAAGAACTGTCAAATGAACTGATTGTTTTCTAGTATTTGTTTTTAGAAACATATTGAGCATGGGTAATTCCCAAGTGAATTGAGCAACGGGGAACTACAGAGTACCTGCTCTCTCGTTCTATTACAAATGCCAGCATGTTGGCAGGGCGGTGTCATTATAATTCTTGTTATCACATCAGGTCAGTGCCCAAAGTAGTGGTATAAACAAATCAAATCTAAAGGTGTCACGAGCAAAACTGAGTTTACAAAAAGCATAGAGTATTAAAACTCTTCTCTTTTAAATATTTAAACCCCCCTAAAGTTGGCCCTCGGCCTTTCCAGTGTGAGCTATCTGGCCCCCACACTCAAATGAGTGAGACCACTGCTATACGTCGATGAGACCAGTCGCACAGAGTCAAAAGAGCATTGTTGCAACGTTCGTGACCATCGCGCCGTTCTACCGCCGGCTCAACCGATTGAGCAACAGTGAATGTGCCATGACCTTGCGCTTTCAGTATGTGCATTTGTATTTGTATGTCTTCTAGACCGCCCTCTGACTTGCGGTGAAATGGTGAAATGTGCGCTCGTCCCTCATCCCATTAAACTGGTACTCCGGCGATCTCTTGCGCTACCCCAACTAACTATATTTTCTAAATCACCGTCCTTTACCCTTTCCGGTATGGTATTCGGTATCGCGAAATTCTGAATAGTTATTGTGAAATCAGCAAGTGAAAATGGTTCCAAAACCAACATTCAAATATACCCGCGCTTTTCCTTGCCTTGACTTCGCGGAGGAAGGCAGGTTTGCAGGCCAAGCGGTCAGTCTAGAAATGGACTACGCAGAGCATTTGTTTGGTGCTGCTGCTGCTGTGCTGAGCCAGCTTCCAAGGCATTCATTAGACACCATGAAACTGCTTTTAATCAGTTGGGTACAAAGTTTACAGACCAAAGAGTGAACACCTGCTTTCCGCTAACGTCACTTTTTCATTGTTGCCAGTAGAGACTTTCACTCTGAAAAACACGGCAAAGACGAAAAACGTAAATTCAACTTCACGGAAAAAATTGTTTTGGCTTAATATTTGGGTTACTATTTCAGCGATGCTTGTTGGAATGTTAAAAAAAAATTTCAGGCAAATCGGGGACTATGAGGAAAACGCCGGAGTACCTCTTTAAGTGGAGACATGAGAGTCGTGGCAGAGATGGCAGAGACTTCGGTAGTTAACTCCTACAGAGCATCCACTTATGTTACAGTAATCACCTTATCTGAAGGAAGGTGCCAGGGTCTTAACCCAGAGCTGAGAGAGCAACGCAAGTCAAACAGGACAAAGCTTTATCCCGCATTTAATGTGCACCAAGTTTCTGCAAAGTTGTACCATGTATTCCTTGCCAATTACATGGCAAAAGAGCAAAAGGAACTAATGATTCCCTATCGCACATTGTGCACCAACCAGCCACACAGAGTAACTAATTTCAATTAGGATCGCAGCAGGATGACGAAGGCTACCGAGGTCTGGATCTTCATGCTACTAAAAGAGTTAGCATGCACAAAAACAAATGTAAATCACATGACACATGAACTCTGCATTAAAATGAAACATATTCAACATACATGCTACCTATTGGGGGTTCTCAATATGCACCCCTGCCAAGACAAATTCTCTCCAACCCATTGTGCACATGGATATTCGCAACTTTCACGACCTATAGGGCGGGGGGAGGGGGGGCACTGGCACCTATCAAAATGGCTGTCATCTGGATGATCACCGTATAACAGCAGTACGAGGCTGGGCCTGCAACACGCAATTTTAGCTTTGCTATATACAAGCAGTATTAGAGCCTTACCTTATTTTTTTTTTTTTTTTACATTTGGAAGGTTTTGGAAGGTGTAGGCATGCACCTTTATTGTGAAGTCAATCATCAAGGAACTATACTTCGTTTCACCTTCCGTCCAGACGCAGCCGATGCTACGAGATTATATGACGAATCACAGAGCGTCAAAAGGGCACCATCATGGTGTTCGTAATGTTTCTGTGCATGTTCTATCATCGCTGAACCAATCATAAGCAGAACAAGCTTAGTGACTTGCACTTTTGACGCTGCTTGATTGGTCCCGTTCCCTCGTAGCATCCGCTGCGTCTGGACGGAAGGTGAAACGAAGTATAGGGAGATCGATTCTCACACCGCGGCACCACCATCGCTGAAAGTTGCGAATACTGAAAACACTCGACACTTCGTTCACACAGAACTGTGCAAATCACTTAACTAACTTTGTAGATGCACGGGTGTACCCTTCCATGGTGGTCATACATTGTTGGTTTGCCACGCCAAACTAAAGATGCGAGAAAATGCAAAAATGGTATAACATTAAGCACAGCGCACAACAGTTACGGGTTACAAAAATAAAGTCAATGTTTTTATGCAAAATGTGGAAAGATGCATTCCTTTCTTGTTGCATCTTCCATGACAAATTATTGCTCTTCAGGTCACCATCGCAACCGCTAAAACAAGATGCACAAAAAAGCTGGAATATTCTCCACAGAATCAAACTTTACGGGTTGAAAAAATAAAGTCAATGTTTTTATGCAAAATCTGGAAAGATGCATTCATTCCTTGTTGCATCTTCCATGACATCAATTATTGTTCTTCAGGTTACCGTTGCAACGGCTAAAACAAGACGCACAAAAAAAGCTGGAATATTCTCCACAAAATCAAACTAGGACATCTCATACATTATATTGTCACAATGACAATCGTCAAAAGCAAGCTCACATTTGAATGGCTGATGTCAACCAAAGACCAAGCATAGATATAAATGTATAAGCCATCGCACGATACCCTGTTGCAGGTTAAGAGAAGCCGACAAGCTCCTTCCGCAAAGCCCTCTAACTTTCTCACTTGGAGCAACGCGGAGAAGCCCTCCTTGCCTTGTCTCGCCTTTTCACCAATGTTCACTCTGCTAAGTGGAAATGGTAAAAGGATTTGTGGGAAAAGCTTCTGCTTTTCTTAACCTACAACAAAGTATAGCTCTATAAAAAAAGAAAAAAATTAAAGTTACTTGGGTCATTAGCTTGAGCACTGCTTCCCTATAACACCCGATAAACTATTATAATATGAATGGTTTTTGTAACAATGCAAATTCTCCGTAGCTGTTGCTCAAGTTAGGGAGCGAACACCTGTACCCAGCCTGCTCCAAAGCGAAAAAGAGCAACAGAGGAAAGTAAAGAACTGGAGGTTACTTGGGTCAGTGCCCCGATACCCAGCACAGCGGAGTGTTGCAACCTCCTCAGACTGTTCAATGAACTGCAGGCAAGCTCTGTGTCGTTACAATGAACCCCTTCTTTGCCTCGAAGGAGGAAGTACCGACACAACTAGAGGCGGAGCTAAATGCCACGAACAATGTATCAAAGCACAATGCCCCCACAGAAAAAAAAAAAACACGGTTGTAGAATTTTTTTTTTTAGGATTGCCATTGGCACAAAGTTTTCAACATCAACCGTACCACCATTGCAAGTGACAAAAGCAATAACCGTATTCTCATTCTCAATGTATTCGGAAGTACTTCCAAATTCCGAGTACTACTAATACGAACAAAACATACGCGTCACAAGAGCCAAACGACTCCGGAAAGTGTTGACGGTCGGTTTTAAAAGATACGCGGAGGAATAACGGACGAAAAACAGACCACTCCCCGCGGAGTGGCTCCGTTGTAAAACGGCTCTACTGCCACCAGCTGGCAGGAACAGCACAATCAAAGTCACCTGCCTTCCGATTCTTAACCGCACAAAATTCTCACTGTTGCTGCCTGCAGAGGATAACAGTGACAGCACCAGTGGGGAATGCCATAGAAGCCCTTAAAAAAGACATTTGAAGTATGTGCCTTTAGTTTGAAGAAGGTTACGAACCGCCCAAACAATCGACTGGAGTCTGTACGACACTCGTAAGCGGGGGTACAGTGCGATGGTGGCATACGCAATGCGGCAAAAGAGACCCTGGGCCAGAACATCTGCCCACCCGCAATAAACCCAAAATCAAAAGGGATGATGCCCACAAACCGAGAGGGTGAACAGTCACACGAGCTAGTGCGAAAACATTCCCGACAAACGGCATTACCACTCCTCGAAATAGCAGAAGTTAGGAGACAAACAAATACTGCCTTGATTGGAAGTTGCCGGAGAAAAAAATTGCCAATGTGGTGTGTAAAAACAAAACAAAAAACAAACACACGCACACAAAACACAATGACCGTACCAAACGAGCCAAGCAGTCAAAAACCGGAGCTGCCCAAAGGGGCAGATGCTCACACAACCAAAGGCATTGCCGAAGGCGCTGAGGCGAACGTCCCCGTCAAGTTTCCGACTGGCGCCGCCAAATGCCGAAGACGCCGACTTTTCTCCGCGAGAAAGAACAACGGCGGAACACAGAATGATACTTCCTGCGCGTCTCCCAGATCAGGTCTCGCGACCGCTCCGTCAGGAAGATCGGCACAACAACAGCTGCGGGGCCTCCGACAGCTAAAAGCGGCGTGTACACAGGTGCGCGTGAGTCAGGCGATGACCCCGTTGCATCCCACAGCTGCGGACGAGCGTGCGCCTCGCAGCTAAGCAAGCATTTCCGACAGACGCTTGCGCTGCACCTTGCAAAGCCGGGGAGGTGCGGCCAACGTGTTGTCGGCGCAGGGGCTACACTCCCTGGTGTGCCACACAAGCCGTCCTCATTCAGGATCGGACGCTTCTGAGGACTCGCAACACAGACAGATCCAACAAAAGGGTCACATCCAGGGTAGTGGCTTCTGCGCAACGAACACCGCCCACCGATATGCCACTCCTTTTAACAATCACTCGCTTCAGCCTACTATGTGCAAGAAGAATGCAAGACGTTGCTTGGGTCAGTGCTCCGACACATGGCAGAGTGCGGGGGGAGGGGGGGTACATTTCCACGAGCTGAAGTTGTACCGATGCACAGCACAACTGCTCTGGCGGCTCAAACATGTTACGCCAGCCCACAAATCATCATGGGCAGGGTTCGACATCCTTGCGAGATGTTCACGGTTTCAGGACTGCCAACCGCATTGGCAGAATGTGTCCCCCAACGCTCCAAATGAGTTCTAGAAGGGAGCATCCCAGCAGAGTTCCACTGCTTTTGGACTGTACCGTTAAATTTGCTCTGAGAGTCAGAAGATAAGCTTAAAAGCTGGCTCTTTGTGATAATGTTTGATTGTGGTTTCATGGCACAAAGGCGCCAATGACCGCAGTTCTCGAACTGTCGTCCAAGCACCTCCGGGTGACAGCTCTGATAAGAGATCACTCTGCCGGTGGTACATAAGATGCCCAAGAGGGTTGAAATCGCCAGACCAGAGGCCTTTGCAGCTATTGTAGAGTTCTCACCAGTCACAGCACATCCTAGCTGGCTTCTAGGTGAGAGTGCTTTTTCAGCAGAGCCTTTTTGGAGAGAGCGTTTATCTACGGGTTGCCACTTCCACTCCCTACAACGAGATTACCTTTGTCGGAGCGTGTCTGCGGGATGTCTAAGACTAACCCGATATGTGTTCTGTTCGGCTTGACGTTTCAACTTTCTCCAATTGATGCTTACCAAAAGCAACAAGCTGGTGTATCACAACATTGGGAAGTGGTGACGTAAGTTCCTGCAACGTATGCAACAGAATGTCATATAAATGTATCCAATGGGGGTTTGCAAAGACCCCAAAATATTTGTGGGATCAGAGGCAAAGCAAAGTTTGAGAAGCACTGACCTGCGGCTATGATGTGCCAGACACATACTATTCACATTACCTTTAACATGTCACGGCGAACTCGCACTGATCACGTCATTGCTAATGCAAACTTTAAGCTCGGAAGCTTAAAACAAAATTTTATGTTAGCCCACGTGTCATTAAATTTGCTTTAAGGTTCTAGTAGGTGCAAATTGGAATATGCTGCATCACTCTGAGCTGTCAACAACAACCTTAAAGGGGCACTGACACCCCAAAGTTCGTATTTTTTTTATTGTCTAAAACGACGCAAGTTGTAGTCATAAACACGCAAAAAAAACGCATCGCAAAAAAAAAATTTCTTACGCGCGCGCGCGCCTTTTTATTTTTGGCGTTTAAATCTCCCGCCCCAACCTCCTTGCTTCTTTTGATCGATGACGTCAAAAATCAGGAAATTTAGAAGCTTTGCAGGCGACGTTTCTATAACATTTAATAACGGCAATCGTAAAACACGTTTTTTAACGCAATTGCGAACGCACTACGGTCCCTCTTTTTGAAATACCAAAAATCAGAGTTCGGTGAGATGTCCCTTCCTAGATTTGTGTCCTCTCTCAGAAAACTTCGCGGCGCTCGAGCAGATGGGCGAGTCGGCGAAGAAACCGGTTTTTTCCCGCGCCGGCTCCCTTCTATCCCGCCAGCTCGCCTCCTCCTCGCATCGGGTCAGCGGAGGTCCGAGAGAAAGTCGAGTCGCAGGAGACCGCAAAATTTGACTGACTGCACTGGCGGGGATCGCGCGGGAACTTCAAATTCGGCATTTAGAAATTGTTTTTTTAATTCACAAACACTGAATTCCCAAGTTTCAAATTTTGAGTGTAATGTCCCGGCACCGTTTTCAATCGTTTCGGACAATAAAAAAAATATGATTTTGATGTGTCAGTGCCCCTTTAATGTTGGGGCCCTGCTACAATATTTGAGGTTCTGCCCTTTTTATGTTATTACCTCATTAGTGGGTCGAAAACTCGGGAAACAAGGAGTAGCCACAAAATATTAGCGCATTTTAATTTGATCAGGCAAAAACTGTGCAACAACTGGTGGAAGGCGTTGGAAAGAGCCATCAGAATTTCTTTTATGCAGGCAAAATAAGGTGTGCTACTCCATACTCAATTGTTACCTTTCCAAGAACTTGTAATTATTGAGCGAGAAAGATAAAAAAAGTAGGACAAAAGATGTCTCAAATGTGCAGAAAAAAACTCCATTGAAATGTTTGCTTTCCAGCAGCGGAACCTGTGATACGGCGAGCAGGCACACCAACCAACGACCTTGAGGGTATGTCACACCGGGCGAAGGCGGTGCCTCAATCTGAGCCCTAGGTCTCGGTACCTCGGAGGTGGCAGATATCTACTTTGACTGGGCTACCTCCTTGGAGCATGATGCTTCGACCCCTGTGAGCAACAGCACCACCATGCTCCCGGGCTCCTTTGTGCTACATGCACTGATCGAACAGCGTGCAAGATCCTTGGGGGCATGGCTCGCTGTGGACCCGCCTTGACGAAATCGGAAAATCTTCAGATCAGACCACTATCCTCCGCAATAACAGCAATTCATCTTGTCGTCATCTTTCATGTATATAGGGCTACTCATCGCATTATCATGTTCATTAGACACTGCATCGCAAGCCTCCAAGGTATAGGCTGTTGCCTTGCCTTTCAGCGGTGCTGCGGCTCTCCAGAGCCAAGTAAAGATATTATTATTATAATATTATTATTATTATAACCCCACTAATCTATGCGCAAGCGCCTCATTCGAGAATCGGGATTTCGGGACCAGTCGGGACGTGTGCTAAATGCTCATTTCTGCGATTTGAATCTGCTGTTCTTGCCGTAAACGGTGTCCTGTTCTCGTTAACCAATTTAATGTCTTCACATTGTTTTTTTTTTTTTTGTGTGTCGGCATGCATGTCTCTGCGCTTGATTGGGCGAGTCCACACACGGGCGATTTTATAGAAGACGAGCTACCCCCGATCATCTTCGTAGGCCTAACGAGCCAGACACATTTGCCCGGGCGCTGGCAAGAGCTTGAAGCTAGATGACGCGCCAAAGGTAGTCAATTAGAATTCAAAACAACCTCATGTATGAGCTATGTATGACCGTCTGCTCGTCATATGCGCCGGCAGCCGGATCCGCTCAAAACAATGAATGCCAAATGTTGATTAGTCCATCGAAACCAGCCAAAAGATTTGCGCCGAGCGGCTTTGAAGGGTACAATATTATCTTTTTCCGCTGACATTTGTGAGACATTCAGAAGAAAATAAATGCTTATTTGCGCTCCGTGCAGCTAACCCCTGCCTTGAATCGCTGCTTTGATCACACCGGTCGCATGGGACCGATCAGCAGAAGAGGAAATGAAGTGTAAATGAAGTAGAACAGAACACGCTGGACCCCGCTGGATCCTAAAATTGTTTGGTCGGGCTCTTCTGGGCATGGCGGGGAGCGGCCTAGTGGATGACGAACGCCTTGCTGCATTGGAGCGAACGTGCTTGGAAGCCTGAAGTTAGGACGATGCAAGGGGCTTTCGGGACGCGTGCTCATCCATCCTGGTGCGGCAGCCATAAACCTAACCTGCAGCCAATGGGCCGGTTGCATCGCGTCAACCCTCCAATCAATGAATTTTCCCCAAAACATCACGGAACACGCATATTTTGCTTGTTTTTACAATATTAATTGGATCATAGCTCCCAAAATAATGCAAGTTTCCGGAAAAATGTTCTTCCTTTGTGTTCCTACAGTCAATGAGCTCTATTTCAGAGCAATGTTTTGTTGTTTTTTGTAATGATTATCGAACAATCAGTGTCTTGTCCACTAAAGTCAACCTACCTCCTTTGTCTTTGCATTGCGAAATATCTGGTCTATGTCTTCTCCATATTGTTTATTACTCTAACCCTGCTTTAAAACATCACATGCCAGGGGGACTCAGTGTCAACAGCATGTGGTATTGTGACCTGCTCAAGAACAACTTGAAATCTGTGATTAAATCAGAGCAATGTGGTTTGCTTAGTTTGTCTCTTGTTTGATGCTTTCAATGTGTATTTGCTTTGTATAATCATAATAAGGCAAGAAAGATTGTACCAGGCTGAACACAAACAAAAATCTGGTGCTCTTCTGAGCAAATCGGAACATTAGAGCTTTCTACCGTCCACTTTGTTTACCAGTTATGTGGTGATTTACTGCAAGCAGGAAGAAACAAAAACAGCAGGTGTAATGTTATATTGGAAGCAAATCAAAATGTAAAATGTTGCATTAAATCTGTTTCTCACTAAAAAGATTAAGGAGTTTTTTGTTTCTGTATGACAAGATTTATTGATATAATATTATCAATTGAAGTGCACTCTAAATGTGCAGTAATTATTCCATGTGCACTGTTTTAATTTGATGGATTGGTCAAAGTGTTTGCCAAAAATATACATCTAATAATATTTACTTTTTCTAGCTACAGTAGCTTAAATCCAATTAATCTGATTTAAATCAAATAAGTCCAATTCAAATCAAATAAATCTGATTCATTTAATTTCTTTAAAAAAAATCACGATTTTTTTCTAGCAATATGCAATGGCATGTGATACGTCCACAGCATTTGGCTGGCTTTTTTAACACATGAGGAGAGGCAGCCAGCTGGAACAGAAAATTAAGAGAGAATCGGGAGATAAGTTACCCTACCCCAACCTGACACAAGTTTGAGGAAAGAAACATTTTTTAAAACAATCTATGTGAGGCTGAGAGTCGTTTATATATTTTCTGAGCATTAAACTTTTGTGGAGAAGTTAAACAAGGTTGATGGCGCTAATATGAAGGTCACGAGTGATGGCTTGGTAGGGGTAAGTTCTTTACAACAGCTGATAAATATATTGACAGATGGCACAAGCTGATTCTTCAATGGTGCAAAGTGCACACTTCGTTATTCTCTGGTTTTCTCCGTATTGACTGCGTTCTAACTGTGGTGAGGAGAATCTCTTTCTTTTTTCTAAGCTAATTCACATTTTGTAACTATGTACAACCTTCCACCTTGATTCCCAGATGTACGCTAATATTAATGCAATACCACCAACTTAGGCCTGCCCATTTATCGTGAACTGGCAGATCAAATAAAACTGTTGACCTTTCGTATCTACAGGATGAGTCAAAGGGATGGATGGCCATTTGAAGGGACCGCATAAATTGAATAGTGAATGTATTGAGCTTAATTTTGTTGTAGAGAGGCTGCCAAAGAACGTGCATTAAGGGTACAAAAATTTCCCTGAACAAACTTGGCAGAATATGCAGTTAGAAACTAAAAACGTGAAAGTCATACCTACGGTGGCCGTTTGCTCAAGAAAGGGGTCTGACTGGCGCAACAGCCAACAGGTGGGCAGGCGGGGCAGGTGGTATGCCTGAGCCGTGCTGTGGTTGCAGACGACAGCGTGGCACATGAGTGTCTGGAGAGGGAGGGAGGGAGGGAGTGTGAGTGTGTGTGTGTGTGTGTGTGTGTGTGTGTGTGTGTGTGTGTGTGTGTGTGTGTGTGTGTGTGTGTGTGTGTGTGTGGTGTGTGTGTGTGTGGTGCGTCGGGGGGGGGGGGTGCAGCGTGGCTGAGGCATGCTGTCGGCTGTGGTGCTAATCAGATGCCTTTCTTTGGCAAACGATTTCACGTTCAATTTTTCTTACTAAGCAAAGTTTGTTCAGTGAAATTTGTATACCCTTAATGCGCATTCTTTGGCCACCTCTCTACAAAAGTTCAGCTCCACATGTTCAACAACAGTTCAAATAGCCGTCATTCCCATTGATTTAAAACTAAAGTACGCTCTGTAGTTTAGTTTTTAACGAAACATTTTTGTATTTGTGTCGCAGAGAAGAAATAAACCTATTAAAAAGACAATGAGGCTCACTGTTCCTTTTCTTGGCAGTTAAATTATTTACAAGAATAAATCGTAGAGTAATAATCTGGTGAACGTTGGTTTTCTATATATTAGTGAAGCTCAGTATAGAGATGTGGCAAGACCACGTGAGCGGATGCAAGTTCGTCCTAATCAAATGTCGCGACACACAACACGCAAATGGAACGAGAAAAAGAAAGAAAAAGATGGATTGCAAAAGCAGTTTTTTTTTTGTCCACCAAACAAGCTTTCACGTTTTTTCCCTCGTACGTGCCGAAAATCACAACGAAGAAACGTGTGCGGCAACGCCAGCTGCCATCTTTGGCTCGTCCATTCCCATCATCGCCACCCTCGTACCGTTATTCCCCAGAATTTCCATAAAAACAATCTGTTTTTTTCTTTTTTATTACAGTAGACATGGAATGATGTTTTGGAAAGCGGAATAAGGCACCGACCAACAAAAGAACGAAAATTCGAAGCGGGTAACTATGGGTTTCGTGCCATTTTGGATGTACAGTGTCCAATCGAGCAAATGAAACACGATTTTTTTTTCGGGCCGTGTAAGTAATTTACGCGTCCTAAAAAGCTGAAAAATCCGTGACAACGCGACGCTAGCGGTGGCGAGAGAATGAGAAAGTTTTAAGACGTGACGCCGCCTGGAAAAGATACGAGAAAGAAAAAAATGTCTCCCGTGGGCTGACACTCACTTCAACCAAGAAATAATATTTTCTGTGCTTCTGTGGCATCTATTTCAGCGAAATACAAAAAAAGTGTAGGCAAGAAGAAAAAAAAAACGCCTTTTCTCACTGACAGGCGCTTCTTTTTTTTTTTCGTGCACCAAGTTGTTGGGACATTTTTAGGGGACGCCAAAAACTCGGCACTGCGGCCGGCTTTCGTTATAAAAAAAGTGGTGCCCACAATCGGCATTTCCGCTGATATCAAATCACGGCATACCACACACACACACAAAAAAAAAATTGCTTTCGAGCGGAAAGGTTTTTGATAACTCCCGATTAGGGTTCGAAGTGACCCGAGGACCGACCAAGCGATGATAACATCTTTGCTCCCTCTCCGAAAGCACCCGCGAGGTTCTTATCTGTTATCCATGCAGAACGCTGACAACGCAGCTACGTGCTCGTCGGCGCGTGACAAGCATTATCGCGACGTTCTAAACCTTAAATTGCCAGGCGCAAGAACCGATAAGAGACAAAGAGCCGATAACAACGCGCAGAATCAAAAGCTAAAAAAACAACGTAATATCTACACTAAATTAACCTTAAAAAACAAAAAAAAAACACGGGACGACAACATAGCGCGAAAAATTCCGGACCGCGACGAAGTTATTCAACGGGGTACGCTCAAAACCTACTATCACCTGTTTCACAGTCACGCCATCACCGCCATCCCCCCCCCTCCAAAAAAAAAAAAATAAAGATCTGGGATTGTACACAACGTTTTAAAGATGTAAAACAAACAAAAAATATACAAATAAAAGACCAGTCGTGAATTCAGCCGTAAAAGGCACTACCACCACGCGTCTCTCGCTTCAAAATAGTAATAAATTACGGCACACAAAAAAAAAAATAAAACCACAACCAACTAAACCAGTGGCCAAGCGCGCAAACTCAAGGCCACGTCGACTCACGGGCCGACTCGGAAACGCCCGAACCACGCTCTTTGCGACGAGATTAGGCCTAACTCCCTCGGGAGGTCGTTCCAACGACAAACACGCATAAGAAAAAAAGTAACAAAAATAAAACCGAAAGAGAAATAAAAAGGAGACCCTATGAAACACACGCAACTTTCCAGAAAACAGATAATCAAAAACGAAACGAAGAACAAAAAAAAGAAAACTAGCGCACACCAAGCGCTTCACACGACCGTCATTTAAAGGACGCAAATAAAACGAGCCCTTTCCATCCACGCAGCTCTACGATGCCCCAAAGCCTTCGTCGCAAACAGCACACAAAAGAAAGCGCCAGAAAAAAAGAAGAAAAATCTCGACATGCAGCCAACCAGTTCTTCCCGTCCAGAAAATAAAAACATGCAACGAAAGCGCCCCCCCCCCCTTCAAAAAGAGTACGTCAGAGCGCCGCCAACATCAAATACACAAAGCAACAAACGCGGCTATAAACGACAAGCGCCAGCCACGGCATAAAGTAATCAAAAGAACGGAACGTGCCTCCCTTCCTGCCCTTCCTTTCGGCAACAGTCCTCGCCCTTTCCACCCTCATTTATAACGTTCGGCTCTCGTTTTTTATTTTCTTTCCTTTTCTACTATCTTTTCCTCGCTACACACGCACGCACAGCGCCCCGAACGAGAGCGTGCGGCGGCCGAGGCAATTTAAATGCGCCGACGCAACTCATGCCTTCGCCCAAGCTCCGCCCACAGAGGCGATGACCTTGAGAGCCCCCCTCCCATATATCGGTGCGCTTTATGCAAGACGGCAGCTGAAGAAAAAAAAAACAGCGCGCAGCGCGCGTAAACAAGTAACAAACACTCAAAGCGCTCGCAACAGAGACCAAATCAAAACATAAGAAAAAGACGCCCGCAAAAGCAACCAGGCAGCAAATATAAACAAGCAAACAAAAAGGTCAAACAAAACGAAAACATCGGCGAGAGACCGAACAAACGACTGTGCGAACTCAAGTAATCAGAGACAGAAGGAAAGATGCGAGCCGGTTGACTGGTTCAGGAAGAAGGAACGAAAGGAAAAGAAAACGATAAAGAGGAAGAAATATGCAGGCTAAAGAAAGAACCCAGAAGGGGGACAGAAATGAAACGGGGTAAAGAAAACCCACGCGAGAAAGAAAGAAAGAAAGAAAAGCCCCCCCCCCCCCCCATTTCCAGAGGGAAAGAAAAACCAACAAACCCAAAAAGAAAAGCTTCGAAGAAATGAAAGGGGAAGCGAGCTCGCAACGGAAGAAAAAAAAACAAAGATCGACGTAAGAGCGCACAGACACAAAAAGACACGTAAAAGCAAACGACAAACAAACATCAGCAGACGGCCCGCGAAAGCAAAACGAATAAAAACAGACCGACTGAAAGAGGAAGGTGCTAAGGCACAAAACAAAACACACAAAAAAAAATAACCGAAGAGCCAGCGGTAACTCAGGAAAAGAAGTAAAACGAGATAACAAGCCCGGAATGAAAAAGAAAAACTGAAAGAAGAAAAAAAGAAAGAGCGCCGTGCCGCTGCTGCCGGCAGGCTTTCAGCCTTTCTCTCGCCCCTCTCCCTCGTAGCAGACGAGGTTGTGCTGTGCCGCGCTGCCGCCTGCCATCACGGTCGGCCAGCCCACGGAAGTAACAATGACGATTACAGCTTCGCCTCTCTCCCTCGTCGCCCGTTCTTACTACGCATTCTCTCTCTCCCGCTCTCGTCTAAAATAAAGTAGTGCTATAACTGCGATGCGTGCCACGAACGAAGCGCTCCGTACGTGCCTGTCAGAGGGAGTTTTGTGGTTTTGTTTGCTCTTGGTGCCATTACGGTGAGTCCGTTTGACTCCCAAGTAACGAAAGGAAAAAAAAATACGAGGAAAAGGGGAGTGGACGTAGGAAGAAACACAAGCAGACGGACAGGAATTACGCAACGGAAAAGAATATAACGTAGTAAAAAAGAAAATACAATCACTGTGGCCGCGCCAGAGAAAATAAGAGCTGCTGGCAAGCACCAAATTTCCTCCTCCAACCGAGACGAGAAAAAAAAAAACGAACGCAAAACAAAGACCAGCGCCGCCGCTACTACCATCATCAACTTCGCGAGGCGAAAACACGTTTCTTTTTGCTACATCTCTTGTCCCTTCAAACTTACATCGGCCTTCGTGCCAAAGAAACAAAAAAAGAACGCGACGACATGATTCACCGCTACTAAAGAATAAGAGAGCGCGCAGCAGAACAGAAATCGGCTTAGTGTACCCAGGCATTACTCGAGGCAGGGGTTGGTTTTAGCGAACGTAGAGGGAAAAAAACGTCGCCTTCACGGCTGCTAAGCCTGGCTTAAAGGCAGACGTCAGGATCAGACTTTCTCGACTTGATCGTTGGCTGGAACCGCCAGCCAGGCAGCGGGTTTCGGCCCACGCTCCCTCCTCTATTCGGCGTAAACAACGCTGTCAAAGCCAAAAGTCATTCTGACAAGTGCTTTCGCGATACAAACGGTACCACATTGTAGTGTTGCCTCGGGTCGGCAACCTAAAAAAACATGGCACGCTACGCACGAAACAGAGAAGGGCTTTGTTTGTCGCACAAGAAAGCCGCTGGCGACGCGGTCCCGTCGAGTCTCCGTCTCAAGGTTAACGGGAACGCAGCGTCCACGCACACGGCGACCGATCATTCCGAACCGAGGAAACACCAAACAGATAAAAATGGAGAAGCCGTCCGACGGGCTATCTCATAGAGGCCGGGAGCGCGCGCCCTGCCTCAGAAAACGGCACCTGCTTTTCGGAAAAATCGATGCCCGGAATTCCCCCCTCCTGTCGCCCTTTTTTTGTACGCATAACTGTTTCATCGCGCGCGCGGGGTAGGTGGGGGAGCTCGTAGCACGTGCCCCGTCGGAGACACGGCAGGGTCGTCTTCTCTCTCCCTCGCAGGGCGACGGGAGAGGGACGATGTCCCGTTCGGGACCCCGGGCTGGTGCGGGACCCGCGCTGGAGAGTACAGAACCCCGCGGACGGCGGCGGACAAACAAGCTGCGTGTCCTTCAAGGACGAAGGACGGCAGGAGAGCGGCGGCGGACACGACGTCGTGGTTCGCCTCCGACCGTCCGAGCGGGGAGCCCAGCGAAAGGAAGCCACTCGACGCGGCCCAATTTCGGTTCGCGAAAGAAAGAAAAGGCGGCCAACGTTCGCTTCCCTCGACGCCCGTGCAGCAGCGAGCGAGTGGCAGCAGCGAAACATGGCGGCGCGCCGCGCTAGCAACAGCGGAGGGGGGAAGGGAGGGGGGAAGCGCCGGCCAAAGTGGAGGGAAGTAGGTGAATCGCCGTTCGCTGCCGCTACCCCGAAAAACGAGTTTCTCGCCACGCGTGCACGTCAAAAGAAATAAAAACTCGCCCCAAGAACCCCGTCGTCGAGCCTCGCGGACGACAAAACCTGGATCGCGACGTCCACCTACCTCCTACCTTTACCGGCGGCAGCAGCAGGCACCGGGCCACACAAACCTGTCAGCCGACCGACGTGTGCGGAGACCAGCGACAGGAGCAGCCCGAGGCCAGCACACAAAAACGGAACATAGACGTCCCGTGTTTTTTCTTTCGGGGGAGGACGTCGTCCCTTCGAGGCAGGCCCCCTCTTCGCGGGTCCCCCGCACCTCGGTGGACTCAAAGGGGGGAACAACACACGGTCGCCCCCTCCTCAACGGGGCAGGAAGTAATCCAAGAGAGCGAGACGTGGCGGCGGTCCAAGCAGACCGCGAACACACAACAGAAGTAGAGATCGCCTTCCGCACTGGCCGGCCACACACCAGCCTCGGCACCGAGGCACACCACACCACCATCACATCCCCTTCCCAAATGCTTACAGGGCAATGGTCGTCGGCTGCGCGTACAAGTGGTGCGACACGACGGCAGGCAGGGTTTTCGCCTTGCTCATGGCCGGCCGAACGCGACGAGGGGACGAGGCAGCACGCGTGCAGCCCCTACAACATGGCGCGCTGCCCGACTGTGGCGAGAAGAGCGGCTCTCTCCTCTCTCCGGCGGCGGCGAGTCAACGAACGCGGGCCGCGCGGACCGTTCCACCGCCGGGGCTCCGGGGGAGGCCGATGCTGGCGTCGTCGTCGCGAGCGCACCCTGCCAAGGATGCCTTCCCCTTTGTTCCGCTAAGGTCAGGGACTCGGGCCCCCGCGGCCGCCGCCGCCGCGCTCGCTCGATCTACCTGCCTGCGCGCCAACGACCACGCACCGCGGCCCGCTCAACACACTACGCGGACAGGGGGGGGGGGGGGGGGGGTTGAGGCCGATGTAGTACGGAAGTGCATGAATGAAAAAAGCAAACATTGCTTCCACCGACGAAAAATAGAAAGGAACCCCGGGTTTTTCTTTGCGGGGCACACCTGGCGAGCTGCGACTTTATGCAACGCATTGTAAAAAAAGGGGGGGGGGGGGGCTTGGGTGCAGCAAGGAACCGACGAATCGAGTCTATTTAAAACAAGAAATAAACCGGCAGGAGCTCTCTTCCCCTTCCTTGCCTTTCCGCTAGGAGGGTCACGGTAAAGTTCAAGCGGCCCCCCGCGCTCCCCCCCCCCACCTCCCTTTCCTTGCAATACAGGTTGTTGACTACCTACATCCCCCCTCCCCCGAAACCCGACCCAACAGAAAAAGTCTCAAAGCTACGCACAAGCATTCTCCTCCCGCCACAGAAATTCTCCCTCCCTTCCACGTGTAACATTGACGACGCGATGATTACGCAAGCAGTCGAAACTCACCCCCCGGTTTGAACCCATGACCGAGAGCGCTCCCGAGCCAGCCCGCATTCCGACGCCGAAACGGTGAACCTTTCTGCCGTGCGGCGTCCGCACATCTTGCCTCCCTCGCAAACAGCTGATCGCGAGAACGACGCGCGGATCTCAGATGCTAGCCAACAGCCGCCCGTCCTTGCACCCGCAGCCTTCTCGAGAAATAAAAAAAATATATATATATAATAAAAAAACGCAGCCGTCATTTGTTAGATTGCGCCGCCTTGTAACTACAATAATTCTTCTCCCCCGCGAGCAGCTGGCTCGAGCGTCCTTGCACACTCCACCCTTCTTGTTTTTGTTATATTCCGTACGGTGAGAGCAGTTCCTGGCGACGTTTCGAGTTGGACCTCTCGTGTGTTTCGTGTCGCGACCCGCTAAACTTCATCACCGGAATTCAGTGTCACGTCACGGTTTCGCGTGATGTCATGAGATATCAGTGTCAAGTGGTCTGCAAACTTTTAACACGGCGGCGAAAACTGTCCGCAGCGTCTCAGCTGTCGCCGCAATTAATTCGCAAAAAAAAAAAGAACAAACAAGACAAAACAAAAATGCCTGTTTTTACGTAGACGCACAAACTGCAGCACAAAGCGAATGAAACAACCATGAGCAAACCTCAAACATACCTTTTTGCTCTATTACCCAAGCACCAAAGAGAATGCTGGGAACGTAGCTAGACGCACTCGCCTTACTTTCCATAAAAAAGATCCGAAGCCAATAACCAAAATAAGGCGTCTTTAGAACGCACGTGCGAAGTGATATTTGTTGTACATTTCTGCTTTCGGATAGTTACTGCTGCAGGCCCAGCACGCGCAGCGCGTGTATACCTACGTTTTTCCCGGCATTCTCTTTTCTGCTCGGGTAATTCGGCAAAAGGTCAGTACGGAGGAGTTTTAGTAGACCGATCCGATGACTCCGATAACGATACCCGATTCCTCCGTCGACGCCTTTGGGCATGCATTGTATCGTGGGTACCGTTATCGGAGGTATCGGAAGGATCTGCTAACTCTGTTGGTGCCCCGGGAAGAGAGTTTTGCGCGGTGTTCATACGCTGAGCATAGTTCTTATAACATTTCACTGTCGGAGAAAAGAAGACGACATAACGCTAAGCAAAAAGACCACTTTTTTTTTTTTTTACCACAGCTTTTGATGTGAGAACGGAAAAGTATTAAAAAAATTTAAATAATATATATATATACATATATATATTCGTGAATTCGAAAGTTGAATGGAGCGCGTCATCGCATTGTTCGCTCTCCATCATAACAGACCTCTGACCTTTGGACAAGCTCTTTATGACTTTTTTTTTCCTCTTTTCTTTTTTTCTGTTTTTTGCACGCCCCCTTTTCCTCCAACGTATTGTCCAATTTTGGAATTCCAGGTGTTCTCGATAAAACGCTCACGAAAGGCAAAAAAAAAAAAAACATTGGCAGCTAACATTGCTCCACTGCGGTGTGTTGACTTCACGTCCCAAAGGCCGCGTCTTATAACACAAAAAAATAACAAAGAAAAAAGCAAGAAAGGAACAAGCGCTAGACAAACACGAATCTCTCGAGATCCACCAAAGAAAAAAAAGAAAAAAAAAGAAACCGACGTGGAACACTGAACAGCTGCAACTAACTGAACACAAACGGCAATTTCCAAAGGTTGGTGAGAGTAGCATTTCCACTTTGAATTAAGTTCCGCTCTTTTATTGACAGCTTTCGGAGCTGTATTTCTACGCGGAATCCACCGAGCGAAAAGTACGAAAACATAGAATTAATTTTGCCGGCGGTTGAAATTGATTTTTGTGATGTTATTCATTACTGATACCGCAGAATGGGACCTCTTTTACAATAGTGTTGCTTATGATTTCTATGCAAACACATTTCCTGATGACAATCCGTTCTGACAACTTTCCCATGTAACAACAATTCATCTCCGTATGACAAGTTTCCGATGTAACAATCCGTTGTATGACAAGTTTCCGATGTAACAATCCGTTCTTGACAAGTTTTGCATGAAACGACAATTCATTGTGACAAGTTTTGCATGAAACGACAATCCACTCTGAGAAGTTTCCCACGTAATGACAGTTCACTCTGCCAAGTTTTGCATGAAACGACAACCCATTCTGACAAGTTTTGCAGGAAACAAAAACAATTCTGATCAGTTTCCCATGTTACAAAACTCTCTTATGACAAAATGTCCATGAAGCAAGCGTCAATGCAGGAGTACCCCCAGACGCATGCATAGACCAAAAACGACGTCCGAAAAGAAGCCTGTATGCCCTCCCAGATATTTCCCACAGGGGGTAAGCTAAAGCTGACCAGACGTCCCTGATAATTTAGGCGGGACAGGTCCCACTTTTTCGGCCGTAGTCCCACTGTCCTGCCAGCGTGCTTGTGGGACGGTGTTTTGTTCCGCTTCGGTTCCCCCGAACCCCGAATAGATAAATGACGCAGTTAAACGAAAGTATGCATCGGTAGAGAGGGTGCTTCCTCTGATCAATGAACAAGATACGCTTTAAAGCGATGCTACTGCTGAAGGTTAATTTGCGCATGACAGGTGAACAGTATTATGGACATAGTATCTACAAACACAAATAGATTGATACTAAATAAATACTCTAACCAAACGTAGTGCATATGCGTGCCAAACAGTAAGCAAACTGCAAGGAAAAGAAATGTGCAAGGTGTATACGAAATAACAAAAAAGATACGATTTGTTACCTAAATTTAAAGCTCCACATTGACAGAAATCTCGCTATTTGCTGCCCAACAGCTGAGAAAGAAACGCCCTGCCGTTCTAGCCTCGACAGCGACTACGGTGACCTTGGGTACCGCTCACTCAGGAAACGGGAAAGGTAACACAACAGATAGCATGCCTGGGGAGATAACTTTTTACCAGACCTATTCGCAACTTTCACGGCCTATAGTATTATCATTGGTATCACTAGTATTATCAAAATGGCCTGGATGATCGTCGCAGTACAGCAGTATGAGGTTGGGTCTGCGACGCGTTATTATAATTTTCTGAAACACGAGCGATATATGAGTCCTACCCTATACTTCCACGTCAGGGAGGTGTAGGCAAGCAACTTAAATCTGAAGCCTATCGTCCAGGAGCTAGGGATCTCAATTCTCACACAGCAGCACCAAAGATACGACGACAAACGCCCAATTTCCAAGTATTTCATTGGCTAGATTTACCGGAAATGAAGAGGACAGATACAGCCTGGTTTCCGAGTCGCAGTATTTTAGAAGTGACAGATTATAAAATAAAACTTTCTACAGCTCCATTTGAACGCTAGCTAGCTATTAAAAAGATAACTGCAATGCTTGGTGTCACCGTGCAAATAGCAGAAATGGTACAAAATGTTACCGTAGAATACCGCAGATCCACCCATTCCACACTAAGCGCCCATAACCAAATTTGTAAGATCTGAGAAAATATGCACAGTACATTGTGGGGAGACAGGTGAAACAGGTTTTGGAGCAATTTTTGGAGCAGAAAAATCTGGATTTTGGAGCAGCTTAGGAGCACAAAATTCTCGTTTTGGAGCAGCAGTTTATGCATTTTGGAGCAACTTCAAAGCAGAAAAGTCTACAGTTTGGAGCAGATTAGGAGCAGAAAATGTTAGAGCAGCTTATCAGCAATTTAAATAATAAAAAATCTGATTTCAATCACATGAATCTGACTCTTCTTTCTTAATCGTTATTTTTTCCCACCCTGGTTCCAATAAATCATCAGTGCCAATACGCACAAAAAAAGAAAAAGAAAAAAAACGGAAAAGGCATTTGCGAGTTAAATGCGGATAGATGAGGACAAGAAACGCAGGCTTGTTGCAAAGTTAGGTGGGCACCAGGTACCTCAAGCTTATACGAACTGGTGCAAAAGCGCAATTGTAGTGCAAAACTTTTTAAAGCGGAGATTCGAGAGCATGAACAGGGAAGCACGGTTTAGTACAACCAGACATCGATCGGACGCTCGTAGAAAGCACAGGCAGACAGACAAAAACTCAACACGAAGGTGAGTTACAAGGTAAATAGTGAATTGGTAGAAAAACTATGAGCAGCACATGCACGCTAAATACGGGTGTGTGACCGATTCACTCGATTGTTCACACACTGGAAGCACATGTGTTATAACCGAAAGTACTCACGGCGACGAGCGCCGTCCATTTTGACGAGAAGATTACGGACACGAATGAACAATTACAGAATGGAGGCACTCAATGGCACTTTTAAGAAAAGGTTTACTCTCAAAACGGAAGAAATACTTAGGTTTGCTCATCTTGATAGCCTGCGCGTCGTACCTCCCGCGGCCAGACAGCGAGACAGCGCACCGGCAGAATGCAGTCACAAATGACAGCGTAAAGTAGTAGGAGAATCGGGGAAAGACCACGTATCATAGGTATAGAAGGGTACTACAGCTGAAATCTTCGAATCCGGCGGTTGCTTGCCACCTGTACCGTGCACTTTACTATGACGAGATTAAATGTTGCCAACCAAGCTCTCGTTTCCCGCTAAATCTAGCATCGCCGCAAACTTTTTTGTTTTTGAGTTAGTTTTGGCGCAATGTGGCACAATTTCGACTGATTTCACATTTTTGGTGAAACTAGACGCAGAAAATTGGGTTTGTATCAAAATGGCGCTATTGGCACAGATGTCACACCCCTGTTGATATGTAAAATTGATGACCGGACAAGTGCCCATCCCCCACTTTTTAGCGATTATCTCTAACTTTTGAGTGGGCGCTTGCCCGGTATTTTACGGTAGATCCATACCAAAGGTACTGAAGTAAACTCTATCAAAGCATGACTTAAACAAAAAGAAACAGCATTCCCACGAGTAACATTACATTTTAGAAGTAAGCTGAGATGGCTAGTTGCCCTCTAATGAGGGGCAGAAAGTTAAGGCACCTCTGCAAGGTAGATACCCAATTGTTTCTTCCCGACAACTTTTCTTTGTTCCTGGGTCCCGCCGCACCTCAAACCCAGTGCTGCTGTCAGCGCCTCTCCAGTCAAATCACAGACGTTCCACTTGTCAGCGTGGTTCTAATTAAAAGTGCCAGGTGCATCCTTCCACCTGCTTTGAAGGCAATGCCAACGAAGAACTATGGGTGCATCCCAGACGAGATTACAAAGACAGTACTGACGATAAGTGACACCTGTAAAACTGCCGCCGTAACAAAGAGGTGCGTCCCCTCGTTTCATGTAGGTTTCAACAAGAACCATTTAGCGCAAGCACAAGATGACAGCAGCGTGCGCACAGCCTTTTGACCGTACCGAGCGCACGGTTCTGGGGTTACATTTCGTCGTATGTATTAGTGGAGGGCATGACACTGACAGCGTCCTGGGGTCAATACTTATCATCGTCCTTTCGCATAAAAATACACAGGTGACCCTCGAACCTGTTGGTGATTGGATGATTCAACAAGGAAGGATTCGATGTCTCCACTGACTGGGCAGACCACCTCGCTGACAAAACTGCCGTGCCGTCCCCAGTCTGGCAGCGATTTTGGCCTTGAGCGAGCGGCCTTCCCCGCTCGGGCCGTTCCATCGAGCGCTACTTCACGCGGCGGTTCTTCATCTGCCGACGGGATAGCGTGATAGAGGACGCCATTTGCACACTCCGGATTAAGTTTGGTGAGCACCGTACCTAGCATTGCGGACAAACAGCTGCCGTAATTCAGTCCTTGCTTTCATTATAAAACTCTGATTCTGCACGGAGAAAAAGAGTTAAGGGGCTTTAGATGTAATAAATCTTTAGTTGGGTCTAGTTGGTTTGTACCATTTAAAAGGTTCAAAGTGCAAACTGAAACACAGACGAAACAAGAAATTGTCGTACGTGTTTCTCGTTCTATCCGCATTTCAGTTCATGCCACTTTTAACCCTTTGAACATTAAACGCAATTTGTGTACTCTAGGAGGGATGTGTAAAGTTATCCCTGGGGAAGAGCATGGTAAAAGAGAATGAAAGAAAACTATGGGCAAGGCTCGCATATGCCAAGCAGGATCGACCGGCACGCTGGGTACTTTCTCTCCACGGTCCTTTCACATAAAAATCCCTCTAGGGGCCATCTTGCCCTCGAATTCGGACACCCGCAGAGATCGGCAAACCGCCCGCAAGGCAATAGAAATGGACAGCGGGGCACCCACCTGATCCCACGGCTGTCCATGGAAGTCCTCCGTAGTGTGTGGCCTCCTGGGTGGGCGACTACGACGCTCGTCCTTTAACATAGGGGAAGCCTGGAGCAGAAGGGCACGTCACAGTGAGGCACTCGCTTCTCAACAGACGCCGCAGACCGTCGCACAATTCATTCCCAGCTCGGCCGTCGAGTGACACGAGCCCTGCATCCAAAATCGCCTCTGCCCACCACCCAGGTTTGCAAATGCAAAAGCAGATGATGCGAGGTTCGAAAGACAAAATAACGGGAACATCACTGACACTAATAAAGGTTTCTGCTCCGATATCGCGCGTCAGTACACCTCTCTAGCGAGAAAAACAAATTAATATGACGGGCACGCGAGAAATTGCCACTCCGACGTCACTAATGCTACGGCCAAGGAGTCCCCATTGTCCCGAGTTCAACCGGTACTACCATATTTAGCGATACGGCATCTCGGACACAAGTTAGGACGCCAAACAAAGGAGCGTGAAGCATTTGCTCGACGAGTTTGCAGATGTCCTTTCTGCAACAGCAGCCGTTTCTGCATGCTCTCAATACGCACTGAGCATTTCGCAAGTGCTTCGAGGAGACACAGAAGCTTGAGGGCATTCACAATACCACAGCGAGGGTAAAAATGACAAATCTAGGGGGACAAGTACCTCGTATAAAATATGTGTAGCAAGAGAAAAACAAGAAGCCTTTGTTATGTTTTAGCTGTTGAGCTGAAGAGTTGTACCAAGGCACGGCACGGTCACTAACACACAAACATAGAACTCAACGTGCACACGTGTGCCATTGCACTTCTTTGTCCAGTGTATACGTACAGAAAGAAAATTTTCGGTCACATGCCGCATATCTGTCTTGCTGCTGAGCGCCTGGAAATACTAAGTTTGCTGGGCATTCGCCTTAACACGTTAATATCGCAGTGAAATTGTTCGCTCTAAAAGCACGGGAAACTGACATTGTATGAACGTCCATTGCATCAAGGCACATCAGTGAGATCATTTCCAATATTTCATAACACAACTAACTATATAAGAAAAGGCCATAGATTGTGGGTCTCATTACTGCACTCTCCTTTTGGAAAAAAAGAAGAAAGAAAAAAACAATTAAGCACACGACGCGATTAAGGCATCGGTGTATCGGAAGTTGCCTCTAGCGTACCGGAAATCGCCAAACGCTGTCCAGCAAAATCGTGGGCTGGCGCTACATCGGGCCCACTGCGTGGTGGTAGGGTGTCTCCCCTACACATCCGCCTCGTTTGGAGTGAATAAGCGCCACAGCCAGTGGCCCCGGAATACATACTCGAGCTCTCGCGCCAAGAACAGCGCCTGTGGCGTAATACCTGTATCGACCCTTTTACGCCAGACAGGTGCACACGCGGATCCTATGCTTTTCTTCTTGCACTCGCAGGGGACTATCGGACCGCCTGTCGCTCTTTATCTTGCAGCCTCACGAGGCGATCACCAGTCGTCCTTTTTATAGAACACTAAAAGCACGGAACAGGCGGCTCCCCACCAAACACGATCATGCGAGAAAAAAAAAAATCTATAAATGAGACACAACCCCGTGTGGTGTTTTATATTGAAGATGCGACAGCGAGACGTACTACCAGCCAGGCATCCTTTAAGCTACAAAGGACAGCTGTCTTGCAGGAGGTTGGGGGGCACGCGACCTAATGTAGACCCCGCGCTGCGTACAAGCGGGCTCTCGAAGCCCGCAAACAGCGCCACATTCCAAACCACCGACAAGTCAACGCTAGGCGTAGAGAAAGTAAGAGGGAATCGGACCTAACAGCAAGGGAGACGGCACGAAACCTGTAATAGGCTTAGTGGCACCTCGCACGACATGGCTACCAAAGAACGCGGTACATGGCTGCCCGGAGGCCCGCCGACCCGAAACTACGAGAGACCGGTGGGGAAATTCAGGAATTTCGGTCGTCGAGAGATTAACCAAAAATGACGGCGTGATAGTTACCTTTCGTATCCTGCAGTAACCTACACTTTCCTTTACATGCCGCCATCATTGAAGCAGCACACAAACGCAAACGCATTTCATTTGTCCATAATTGTAACAATAAAAACATAATAAGTATAACACTCATTTTAATTATATAAAACGTAAATTAAAAAATTAAACTATGTATTGACATCTATAATGACTGACGTTTCTAAAATAAATTAAGTTTGCATTCACCGCGGGACAGGTAAAGTAAAAACGAAACAAAACGGTTTGTTGTGATGGCGCTGGTCTCTTGTTTTCGTAGTGATCATTTTGTGCTTTAATTTTTATTTTTTTTATTTTTACATTTTTATTGTGCGTTCGGCAACGTCTCGTTGTGTTATCTGTTGCCTTCCTTTCGGCGGACAAGCAGCGATGGAAAAACGGGCAAGCACCTCGTCCGACGATGAGGACGCGAATAAAGAGGCGAGGTACTACGTTGTGCTGCCCAGCACATTCGTGCATGTTTGTTGCGGGCACACCACTGCGATCGCATGTGCTGGTTTTGCAAACTTGCTCTCCACACGCACCGTTTGTCTCTGTGTATTTCCCGTCAGAAGCTACGACTTCCTCGTTGTTGCTTTTTTTTCTTTTTTGCTTCTCTATTTTGAGACACACTTGCACGCTTTCTTTGGGACTTGTTTGAGCTTCGGCAGAGATAGGGCCGAGGCTTGTTGCTATTTCCGATCTTAGTCCCCTTCGATATATTTTTTTCACTTTGTTTTTAACCTTGCGCTTGCCCGTATATGTGTAGAAGGAACGCTGATCAAACCGGTTCAGCGATCCGTTCAGCCGCTCCTTGCTGCGACATTACCAGCGGAGTCCGCCGGTATTTCTCTAGCTTCCAAATGACTTATTCCAACAGCTGGGAAGGTTACTGCATACGAGCGCCATTGGCTCTCACCTCCGCTGACTAAACAAATAACAAAATTGTATATATATATATATATATATATAAAAGGATATTTGTTTTTGTTTATTCGGTTTTGTGTCAGTGCTATAAAGGGTCAATGGCCAGTGGCGCCACAGGGATATCGAGTGTGCTTCGACGCACGGTGATGATCACACGACCCCACGCTCGTCGGTCGCGTCCTTGGGAGAGTGAGGAAGCGCGCACAAACAATATGTGCGACCTACTTTGCGTTCAAGGGGTCATCGGGGGACGACGCGCCGACAGAACTGTCGATCCGTGCGCTCAGCAGTCCCTTTATTTGCGAAGCGATTGAACAAACGAAGCAAACAAACACAATCGGGAGGGAGGTAGTAACTAACAGCGTGCGCTGTGCCTAGTCAGCCGTTCCCCCTCCCTGTTGTTTACGCTGCGCTGTCAATCGGGAGACAACAGCGCGACGTGGCAGCTCTAATCAAGCGTGACTTCGGCCGTCTGAGTGATAAGATTAAAAGTCGGGGGCTTTGGCTCATCCCGTAGGCACGCCATTGAATTACGATCGCGATAGTAGGATCATATATGGGTGTTTTCAGCTTTGTCCAGCCGCAAATATAGATACAAGGCCTGCCGCTTTTTTAACAATAATACACGATGGGTGCCGGGCAAGGCCGGGGGACACAACCAGAAACAACACGCCGAACGCAGCAATCTTTGCCTGCCAGCGGCATACAGGTGCTTCCATCTATCCGTGAATTCGGGAAGCTTTTCCTGCTCCATCCGGCCGCTCTTGAGCGCGTTGTGCAGGGAAGTGTGATCTGCGTAACAGCTGACTAACAAAGAAGGGGCCCCAACGAATTTAGAATTGAAACCAGCTAACAATATTTGTTCGATATAGTATTGAATATTTATTTATATAGTTTTTACTATTTGTGTTATTTGTTTTCTAATTATTTAGTATTTGCTTGGTATAGTATTGAATATTTATTTATATAGTTTTTACTATTTGTGTTATTTGTTTTCTAATTATTTAGTATTTGTTTTATATAGTATTTACGATTTTTGTTATTTGTTTTCTAATTATTTAGTATTTGTTTTATATAGTATTTACTATTTGTGTTATTTGTTTTCTAATTATTTAGTGTTTGTTTTATATTGCACCTATTTCCTTAATATAGCATTTATTATTAGTTTTATATGGTATTTATTATGTGTTTTATGTAATATTTAATATTTGCTTTATATAATATTTAATAATTGTTTTATATACAATCTATTAGTTTTCTGATATTGTATTAAATATTTACTTGTTATCTATTTTATTGACTAGTATTCATTTGTTTAATAAGTAATTGTTTTATATACTATCAATTACTTTTCTTATATTGTATTAAATATTTACTTGTTATCGATTTTATAGACTAGTATTCATTTGTTTAATACTTGTTTTAAACAGTTTGCACATTGAGGACCCTTGAAAGGAATGGGCGACCAAAACTAGGAACGAAATTTGGTAAAATAAATACGTGCAGGCTCTCTGAACAAACGAGCTTCTAAGAAAATGTGTCTCTAAAATAAAGATAAAAGAAGTAAACAGCGCGGACACCGAGTAAACTTATTGAGTGTTTTCATCTTAACTCAGACACGATTTAGGGTTAAAATTTTAGCCATGAGCGTAAATGGCAAGTTTGGTGGATTTGTTTATGGTTGTCAAGTTATTGACCACTGGAAAACTGAAGTTTTATATCGACCGTCGGAGTTCGCATAATTCAGTGATGTAGACAAAGGGACCTCTAATCCTTTCCCCTTTCCAACTCCCCACCCCAGAAAAAAAGAGAAAGAAAAAAATCTGGCTACTCCATGTTTCACAGTTTATCAATTTCTCACTTGTACTACACTGGGAATCTTCGCGACACTCTGAGAATATACTTTATTGTGCTGCATTAATGCAAAATACATATGATGTTTTGAACCATTGAAAGAAAAACCAAAAAACTGTGTCGCATTGACCTTTTTTTTTTTTTTTGCGAAGTTTGACACGTTTTTTTTGGGCTGCCCTATTTTAACAATTATGATATATTCGTAAAGCTCAGACCTAGCTCTTCCTAGTGACTATATAAAAGTAATGTTGTATGTAAAATACAGCACTCTTACGACTGTTTCGTCGACTTCCTCAAAAGGTATTTTTATTTGCTTTATTTATTTCTCTACAAATTGCTCGACTGTTTTATCAAGGAACATTTTCGACAGCGCAAACATGTTCAATGTATAATGAAACCTTACCTGCACCTTTGGATTCCAACAGCAGTTCCGGAGAAGCAAGCTGAGCGAAAATCGTACAGGGAACGTGCACGAATTAGATTAAATTCACTGAACAAATTTTTCTTGCGGGTAGCCCGTTCCATATTCGCATTAGTTCGTACAAGCCTTTTTTTGTGTGTGTTGTTAGCAGTTTGAACTTGTTTTGTTTAGGGGTGGTTCCTCATATCACGAGGCAGTAAGTTACATCGGGGATTAACAATAAATTATATATTACACCTTTGGTACTTTTTGGTGTTACATTATAGACTAAAGAGCACACTGCTTCACGCTTGGGAATAAGCCTTGCCATTTTTGTTTCCGAACTATACGGAATAAAACTACTCTCGGGCTTCTTTAGCAAGCAAATCAGCAGGGGAACGAAGCACTTGCTTATGTTTGTTGACTTGCTGTACAATGATTGACTCCTACGCTTACGACACGCTGGCTTGCATGATCGCCTGCTCAGTACATGCCTCAAGGTGCAGTTTGTCAAACTGCGATTTGAAGAGACATTTTTAAAGGATTTCCGAAATTTGAGAAGTGCCTTCCTAGCGACACGACGCGATGCGAACGCTTTTGCGGTAATTAATCGTCGCGGGCGGATAAAGCGAACCCTGTCATCTGTAAATGCGGAACTGCATCGGGACGGTCATCTCATTTTCATAAATTAAAAATAATGGGTCTGCGCTTATCGGGTGCGATGAGCAGACCATGTAAATGGCAAAACAAAAGCTGTTTTTTTTTTAATTATCATTCCGATAATTTTGGGGACACAGTGTATCATGCATGCGTTATGGGTGCGGTATGATTCATTATGCTTGGTTGCCTTTGTGTTGTTTCAAATGCGTTTCAGGTACGACCTACTCATCTACTCCCCGGTTTATCAGAATGATTCAGCTTTTATTCGGGACCCGTGACGACGAGAGATCACGTGGGGACCAATGCTTGCTCATTCGGGAGTTCAGCTGCTCTCCCGTTCGCCTTCTCCGCTTGGTAAATCTCGCTGATTATGATTACGTACGATTAATTGTGTCTAAATATGCTTCCGTTTGCTTGGTATGCTTATGCCTTCTATGGGATCTGTATGTTTTATGTTCGTTCGGCATGGGTACGTAACGGCTCTTTTTTTATACTCGAGCGTAAAGCTTTTCACATAAAACCCAGCCCAACAACAAATTCGGTGAAACACACACACACACGCACACGCACGCACGCACGACACGCACACGCACACACACACACACAAACGCACACACACACACACACACACACACACACACACACACACACACCTTTGACTTTAACACAGAGTTTTTGGGAACCCACGTGTTCCAATTTCCAAACAAGCGTGCTCTTTTTGTTGTCCCGGTTGACTATTTGTCAACCGGAACAACAAATTGGATCTTCAGCGATCGTAGTTTTTGGCTTCCTTGCAGGTGCAGCCGCGTTCCTGCGCTGCCTGCTCATCCGCCATTCGGTTTTGGTATTTGTTTGTTTCACTGTGGATTTACATAGGGCGGATTGAACAGTTTCTCGATTTGGAACAACTGCGTTCCGTAGAAGCTACGCGATACTTTCCTCGATCTACCTACGAGGGAGGCGGGCAGGTAGCTTGCCACGTGACCACAGGGGGCAGGACCGCGGACGCAAATATGCGCTCCGATAAGGAAACCGAAACAAACGCATCCGAAGTGAGGTCTTTTTTTTTTTTTTCCAGAACGCCGCAAATTAGAAAGAGTTGATTTAGTGGTTTCCATGATGCTAGCAAGTTTCTCAGTTTAACCATACGTATTATTTAATTATTAATTATATGTGATTAGTAAATTTTAGTCGATTATCTTGATAATCATTATGTTGTGTGTGTGTGTGCGTGTGTGTGTATGCGTATGTATGTGTATGTACCGTGTGTGTGTGTGTGTGTGTGTGTGTGTGTGTGTGTGTGTGTGTGTGTGTGTGTGTGTGTGTGTGTGTGTGTGTGTGTTGCAATTCTTGACGTCCGCCAGGCTAAAATTTGTTCCTGCAAAAGTTTTTTTCTTTTTTTTGTCTCGACAGCATATTTTAGATATTTTTGTCAGCTTTGCGGAAACACCCTGTATTACTTGTTTGCTGGCTCTTTATTCGGGCATTGATGGGCAATCATGTAACGAAGTTCCTTCCACTCAAACTGACATGACAAGGTATGTTGTGGAATATTTTGCATTGAAGATTGTGGCTTAATGTACTACTTTTTCTTTTTGCTTTCAGACGGGCAGTGTTTGGCTAACATATATTGAAGTGCTTCTTGAAATGTTTTTATCAGTCTGTTCATTTGTGTGAACTCGGTTCGGCGATCGGTATTCGAGTTTGCAGCGTGTTTTCCATTTATGCCATGTATGCAGTGGCGTCACTAGGGTCAGCGGCACCCGGGCCAGTGGCTCGTTGCGATACCCCCCTCCCCCCCCCCTCGCTTTTCACTGCCCAGCTGACCACCTGAGCGCTGTACCCGGGGCGCAGTACGCGCGAGCAACAAAGAAGCTTCTGAATCAGTGGCGGTCTGTGCAATAATAGCTTAGTGCAGACTAGGAACAGCACGCCTCTGCGAAGTCATCAACATTCCAGCTCCGATATCGTTTCGACGACCCCTGTTAACGAAGAAAAGAAGCGTACATGCTGTAGCGTCACTAAGCGGGGGAAAGGGGGTTTCCCCATCGTGCGACGCCACAGCAGGTACTTGTCTTTCTTTGTTAAGAAGGTCATGAAACGATGTCGGGTTGGAACGATTGATGACTTCCCGAAGGCGATGCTGTTCTAGTCTGCACTAGCTATTCTCGCACTGGACCGCCACTGATTCAGAAACTTTTTGTCGCGGTGAAATTGCGAGGATAAAAGGGGACTAAGGCTCATTTTACACTGCCCCATTTTCTTACGTTAGGTTACGTTACGCATCGTCACGAAACATTCGTGCTCTCGAATGTCGCGTGTCATGCTTTCTCCTTGAACTGGTAGCCTCGCTTAATACGAAACTCAGAGTCCCGGTGACTTCAACGCAATATTTCGGAACGTAACTTAACCGTACGAAAATGGGTGCAGCGTGAACCAGCACTATTTCTTGGCAGTCTTGCCTTCGCAAAGATTGATGACGTGATTGTGGGATCGAAACAACTCGCCTGACCGACAGTCGAGCGCGGCTCATGGATTGGACACGAGAACTGCGTGAGCACTCGACTTCGGATCGTACAATCAATGCCTCGGCGGATACTCGGGTAGTGAGAGAGAGAGAGTGAGATGACGTTTTAATAGTAAGCGGTTAGCCTAACATTGATGTGTTGGCTTTGTTGCTCACATACAACCTCACTCATACATATTCACATTCACACCTATTGTCCTAAAGCAGCACTTATGTGCGCTCCAAAGTACGCAATTACATCGGGAGCATCGTTCGGTTAAGAAGATGTGGTCACAAATGTGTAAGCAGAGTCGTCGATTTTAAGAAGTCGAGTAGAAAGCGCTGCGTCTTTTCACGGCATGATCGTGATCCGCTAGGAAAAGTCAGGTCATCTGCAGTTGCATGTGCCACGCCGATCGCCCGGAGACGCTGGAAAAGCGTATCTCGTTGTGCTTGAAAGTTTGGGCACTCCAGAAGCAGGTGATCTTGGTCGCAGTTGACGTCACATGTTGAGCAAAGCGGAGACTGCGTGACTCCGATCTTGTATAACCACGCGGGTGTCCTAGCACTTCTTGTACGTAATCTGAACAGGGTTGTAGCTTCCAGGCGCGATAGTCCTTTCGTTATGCATGGGTAGTGAGTATCTGTATCTAGATGCAGAGACGCAATGTGTCGGCGAACAGCTGCTCTATGTTGGCGAGGGTCGTCAGGTGGTTCGAGCGAGGGGTCCGATGATGAGCTTGTGCGGCTAACCGATCAGCAGCTTCATTTCCTTTAATCCCAATGTGCGACGGGACCCACTGAAACTGCACCACGAATCCGTTTGCTTCCATATGTTGGAGGGTAATTCTGGCCCTGCTGGTTGTCGTTTCGGTACACATGAGAAGTCGTCGAAGAGCACATCGGGAGTCTGTGATCACCACTACGTTTCTAGGATGGTAACGGCTTAGTGCGACGAGTGCCTCTGTGATTGCAACAACTTCAGCTGTGGTTGAAGAGACCATGCGATGAAATTTGTTATTCCATTCGCACTGCAGTTCAGGGATGACAAAAGCAGCTGTACTGCTTCGTAATGATGCATTCACTGAGCCATCTGTGTAAACTCGAAGAAAGTCTGGATAGGTCACAGAAAGGTGGTCTTCTGTGAGAGCCTTGGCCACAACTTGTGAAGTTTTGCTTTTAGAGTGTAACTTTGGAATGGTCTCTCTGCAGATGGGCCCATTTTCAATCCAAGGGGCCAGCCGCAACGCTGTCGGAACAACGGAAACTGATGGGCGCCAACCTAGTGATTGTAGCGTGTGAAAGCATGATTTGAAGTGTGAGTAGCTCCTGTTGTGTAGCCTCTGAAGGAGTCTCCGTCCCGCAGGCGTTTCGAGAAGACGAAGGAGCTGAATAAGAAGTTTCTCAGTAGCCTTCAGACGTAGAGGTGCAGCTTGACTTTCCCTGTATATAAGCTCGTTTCTAGCGGCTTGAGGTACACCAAGAGCAGCGCGGATGCCTTTCCTGTGGAGCCTCTCGAGCCTCTCATATTGTGTGGATGAGGGAGATGCGAATGGTAGCATATACAGGATGCGACTCAGGACAAGTGAGGAATGAAGTCCAAGCATTGATCGTGGGGCATTACCCCATGATGCACCAGCCACTCGGCGTACGGCATTAGCTGCGATAGATGCTGAATGGAATGAAGCATCAACAGCATCTTTCCAAGTCAATCTAGCATCGAGTGTAACGCCCAGAAACTTGTACTTTCGGACTTGACGAAGTTGTGTTGTTCCGAGATACAGCTTCAAATTAGCTCCGCGGCGATGGCGACCCGGAAATAAGATGTACGCGGTCTTTTCAGCTGCCAGTTGTAGTCCTACGCTTTGAACGTATTGTTGGACGCAGTGAATGGCTGTTTGGGCGATGTCACGAAGGTTTTTATGGCTGTGACCCGAGACCCATATGCAAATATCATCTGCGTATAGCGAAATTTCGATTGGAACAAAAAGCTTAGGCAGTGCATCCGGAAGGCCAGCCATGATGACATTGAAGAGTAGTGGTGATAGCACGCTTCCTTGTGGTAAACCGCGAGCGCACGAACGAGAAGTGCTGAGGGACGATCCGAGCTTTATCTTCAGACTTCGGTGGCTCAACAGGTTGCTGAGGAAGCCTTGGACGCGACCAGTAATTCCCATGGCTGTGAGAGATCGAAGAACTGCTGAGGGATCAACATTATCAAAAGCCCGTGTGACATCGAAAAATACTGCCAGTGTTGACCGTCCTTGATTGGTATTGTGCTCGATGTCACTTACAATATCAAGAATGCTGTCTGTTGAGCAGAGTCGTGGCCGAAAGCCAGTCATGCAATGTGGAAATAACTTCTTTGTGTCGATCCACCACATAAGCCTGGCATGCACCATCCTCTCCATAAGTTTACACAGGCACGATGTCAAAGATACTGGACGATACGAGGATAGGAGAGCTGGATGTTTGGAAGGTTTCTTGATTGGTATTATCCATGCACTCGGGTAGTGGCTCGTGTCCAACTATTGCGGTGATGAGAATAGCCGAACTCTTACAATGCCTGGAGCTCAGCACGTGTTTTCTACTTTGCCAACCCCAGCGCGTGGCCATGATTAACGTTGGGGGCATAGGATAGGCACCGGGCCACGTGGCCGCTTGTTCTGGCTCCAAGTTGAGGGGATCAACGATGCTCAATTTTTTTGCCGACTGCCATTGCCTAGAAAGTTAATGTTTCTTTAAAACAAACAGGTTGGGCACACGCGTGTCAAAATGTGAATTTTATGCGGAAAAAATTAGAGCAATATTGACGGTGCAGTACGTGTGTATATACATATAAAGGCCCGTTCACACTCTTGCAACCGAGTACGACCGAGAAAGACCAGGACCGGTTTTTAAGCCTCTTACGACTTCTTAGGACCAGCTCCGCTGCAATTGCATCCGGTCCTAAGAAGTTGCAAGCAGCAAAAACCTGTCTGATCTCTCGGTCGTACTCGGCTCACCGTGAACGAACTTCGTCCGTTCACACTCTTGCAGCCGGAGGACGACCGAGAGAGACCAGACCGGTTTTTAAGCCTCTTGCGACCTCTTAAAACCGGATCCGCTGCAGCGGAGCTGGTCCTAAGACGTCGCAAGAGCGCACAAATACCAGTCTGGTCTCTCTTGGTCGTACTCGGTTGCTAGAGTATGTAACGAACCTCTATACCTCAACGAGATGGTCGTACACTCTTTCCACCTCAACGCGATGGCCACGGCTTCTCTCCTCCACGTGTCCGAAATGCCGAGAGAAAACAAATGGAAAGGAGGTGACTACCGACTAAATTTCGTCTCGCGCCGTCAATATTGCTCTAAAAGATTTTTTTTCGCGTAAAATTCATTTTTTGACACGCTTGTCGCAACAAGGCTGTATGAAAAATAACTTTTTTTTCTTTTTCTTTTTAGTGGCCCTTAATCATTTCGTGAAGAGTGGTGTCTATTTATATTCACCACAGTGTCCACCCTGCCAAAACCTCGAAGGGTTGCAGCATCGAATAAATAAATAAAATAGAGTGTATTATGCCCCTGTCTTTTCAAAAACCTTCAGATCGATGGCCTTTGAGCGAGCGCTGAAATCAGCTCGCGATCCCAATAGACCCTTCCCGAAAGTCAGTCTACCCACTCTGTACAGAGCGCAAAGCCGACGCTCTAATGGCGGCACGTTATACACAGCATCTCCACACCAGAAAGTGTGAACGTCTTCGAAAGCATAGAGCAGAAAGGGCAAAAAGTGTTGGTTCTTTTATCGTCTACCTATCGACTCACGAAATCAAAGGGTGCTTGATTTGGCAGGGCACGGCTCTATCACCGCCATTAGAGCGGCAATGTTGAGGCTCTTGGGACTGCCACAAGGTGACTCTGACTTTTGAAAAGGGTCTATTGTGCGCCGCTTGCTCGCTGGCTGCCCGTGAGACAACAGATACACAACAGATAAAAATGTTGATGTTTCACCAAACTATAGTTAAAATATATATATATATATATATATATATATATATATATATATATATATATATATATATATATATATATATATATATATATATATCAGTTTTGTTGTTATTTTATTTTTTAGCTATCCAATCTAAATGCATTGTACTCTTACTGGTAATGCTATTTATTAAACGTAGTAAAAAAAAAATCGGCTTTTCGCGGAGCATGATTAATTCTCCCCATTATGAGAGAATTAAAATATATGTAGGCGCGTAGTTTTCGCAATATAGAATTTATCCACCTTTCATGAAATATATATATGTGTGTGTGTGATCTTATCATTCAACGTACACGTTTCAAACGCTGAATGCATCGCTTTTGTTCGTTTGAGTACTACTTCGCGCCATATAAACAATACAACGAAGCTGTCCTATGTGTTACGTCTTCTTGAGCGTGAACCCAAGTTTAGTGAGAAAACGGCAAATCTGGCCATACCAAAACCAACATTCACATTCTCCGCGCTTTCCACTGGGGTGACGCCACGAGGTAGAGGATGCAGGTTGAGGCATAGCGTGTTTGCAAGATGCATCCGTCCGGACGTTAACGCTAGCCACAGCGTGTGGAAACAATGCGCTAAACTTCCTTTCGTGACTAAGTCTGACTTTTTCCTTCTCGGTGGGCATTGACATGGGTGGACGTAAACACGGCAAATGCAGGCTATATGCCAAAATACCAACATTACAAATTTTCCCGCGCTCTCCCCTCAGGGTGACGTCACACGTTGTAGAACATGTAGGCCGACGGAGGCAGTCTGAAAGGTGCACCATGACACTTTAGGGTGGCCTTCATTCTGACAAGAGAGGGAAATTGATTGAGAATATTGTTGATCACTATGACATAAGCATCCTCAATGATGGCTCATCACAACTATTGCAGTTGCCTTGATCTCGCACTGTGCTCTCCAGACATCTCTCATGACATGAACAGTGACCACTACCCAATACTCATTCACCATCCCCGGTTAACGTCGCAGCAACCATGTCACCGAGTATCCTATACAAACTGGAAGTATGTTTCGTTTTCTGAAGACGAGGTAACTCGAAGAGACCCGGACAGTTGAAGAATTTGAAAAGGTTATCAGAACAAATCTCAGCAAGTCCACTAAAGGGGAGCCTGTTCCGAGGAGTGCCCTGGTGTAAACGGTAAATACGAGACGCTTCGAGCTATCCGCCGCAAAGCTGAAAGACGATATCGGAGATCAGGAAGAGCGAGAAAACTAAAGAGGGCACAGCCTGTCTGCACTAAAATGAATCGGCTTTTACAGAAAGTTTCTAAACGACGACGGAGAAAGCTTTGTGCAACATTTGTACCTTTCACTCAGGTCGAAATAGTATGGAATATAGTGTGCACTTTGAAATCCCCATGTTACTCAGTGGAGACCTTTCCGAGCGTTGGCCCTGTCGTGGTACTTCCGAAATAACAGTGGCGAATGAGTTTTGCGTTTCGTTTACACAACAGGGGGCAGTCAGTATATGTACCAACTTGTTTTTGAGTGAGGGGGCAAACCAGGCCTCCTCACCCCACACGGGGCCGGGGGGGGGGGGGCAGTGCCCTTCGTGTCCATTGGCGCTGCCGACCAGTGTTTGCCCTGCCCAGTGGCAGCTGTTTCTGGGGTGGGGGCAAAACAGCCATGCCCCCCCCCCCCCCTCTGAGAACTGGGGGGAGGGGGGCAAGCGCTCCCTCGATCCCCCGGTTGGTACACCCATGGGGACAGTGACGTCCTCTTTAGGGTACAACGCATCAGCCGTAAAGAAAAGCACTGCCGAAGTGATTAACCCAAATAACTCACAACTGAACTGCGACTTTAGTATTCGTGACCTAGATGATGCACTGAGGACAATTTCTAAGCGCACAACTCCTGGTCATAACCAAATGACATTCGAGGCGCTTACAAAATATTGGTACTGGATTAAAGGTGCACTTACGTCTGCAATGGTGGAAATTTGAATCAAGTCTTGTGTTGCCAAAACTATTGACTGGATTTCACCCACGACGATGCACAGTGGACTCCGTCCTTGACCTTGTTACGACCATCGAACACGACAGCCAAATCTGGGAACTGAACCATTGCGGTGTTATGTATTCGTCGTGCTTTTGATACCGTGAGCCACACTCATGTTCTGTTAGACTCATGCATTCAGTTGAAGGTGCGAGGTCGCATTGTACGCTGGATCAAAAGCTCTTGCTGAGTGGACAATATTTATAGTTACGAGGGAAGGAAACAGCACAACACATTGAGCTGGCTTGGAGGGGCCGCAGGTCGGTGTTTCCTACAGTAATCGCTGACCTTGGGGAGGTGTCTACACCACCCTTGTTTTGAAGGCACCCCTTAATTCGCAACGACTCCTCTATTCTCAATGCCGCCCCCTCCCTAAAAGTTGTAGACGCCCCCCCCCCCTTCTAATTTCAATTCCTGGGAAACCCCTGCGCAAGGTAGCGTACTAGAGTCCACTTTATTCAACGTGGTCATGGCTGAATTGCCGAAACGACTTCCACTGTCCCTCCAAATTTCGATTTACGCTGATGACATTTGTATATGGGCATCCGGTTCTTCCTCAGAAATGTTACAAGCTCAATTGCAATCCGGCCTTGATTGATGAGACATACCCATACCTTCGCGAAGAAGTATGGAAATTTCAGTTGAAAAATTGGCAGTTTTACTTTTCACGAGAAAACACCTCAAAGGTTTGAAGCTCGTCATCCTAATTCAAAACATCGAAGGAGTCAGTCAAAATTAAAGTGCTGCACGGGCCAGGAATTTGCACGACCCGTCCCGACACGGCCCGGTAAACACTGCCCGGCAGAATTTTTAGACATAAACCCAAATCCAACCCAAACCCTGACTTTTTTTTTTTAGATATATAAGTTTGAGTTTGGTTCAAAGCCTAAGAGATTATAAACATGAGCCCGAAAAAGTTTCCGAGGCTTTAACCTAAACTGTATAAGCATAAACGCACTTTCCCACTATGCTGGTGGGAGTCCGTACGTTTCATTCACCTTTCCATTGTGACGTCTTTTTGTTATGTTTTTTTTTTGACGCCGAAGTGATTTTGCATTTTGCTTGTTTGTTTTCGTTGAACCTAAAAGATCAACGAGCACACTTTTTGTTATCAAAAATATGGAATTTGCGGCAGCTGGCTTCCTTCTCCGATTTTACGTTTTGGGGTATCATCCAGCGAGAACAGTGCAAAGACTGGCAGCGAATAGAAATTGCGAATCAACAGAGAACGAAAGACTTACCTTTCTCTATTCTGATGATGAGAACAATGAAGATGCAAGCTTCAGTGCGCGCGGGCACACACTTGACAGCGTGATTTGAGGCGATTCTGTTTCCGTTTCTGGTTTGGTTCTATATGCGCCGCATGCGGGAGATCTGAGAACTGGCTCGGCTCGCTTTTTCTTCTGGGCAGCCGAGCCATATATCCTCCTCTACTCACAGCCTGGCAGTTCGATGACGGAGACATAGAGTGTCCGGTCGCAAATTTGAGCGCGGGATCTGGAAGCACAGAGCATCAAAGAGCCATTTCTGGGGGAACCTGGACATCAGCGCGCAGCTTTTGCAGCCAGCGAGGACCCGAAACACACTTGTTCGCTCGAGAGAAGTGTGTTTCAGTCGTCTCGCAGCGGAGCACCAGTCACGTGGCTCTCCTCTCATCCGTCGTCTGCCGCTCCACCTTTTCCATTTCGGCGGCCGCTTCTCGTGGCGATCTGCCAGGCTTTGTCAGTATTAGCCCCGAGAGCGAGCACAAGCGTCGCTGCGGTCGCCGCGCCCTGATTGGGCGAGGTGTTCCGTGACGTCAGGAAGAGGACTCCGCTCCTCGATCTCGCATCGGCTCGCTTCCCAGCACCGGTTTCCTGATTTGGCTGGTTTGGCGTTGTGTGCCGCAAGCTCTTCGAGGAGCTGGGCCTCGTTTGCCCGGTGTCCAAGACGTTGAGTTCGGCCGATATAGACGTGCTGCCGTACATTTTATGAGCCTGCTTGTCCCCTTTTGCCTTTAAAATTGGGTTACAAATCCCGAAAGCTATCGGCGGAGGCGATTCCGCCGATGAACTTCCCGTCCCCACACGACAGGACGCAATTTTGCGAGGGTTGGTGAAGCGGTTGCCGCAAGTGTTTCCAGACGCTGGAATTGTGTTCCTTGCATGTTCATGATTTAGGACGATATTACATCCCGCTTCCAAGGCATTTGAAGTGGCATTTATATCATGGGCTTTTGGGTGGTCGGTAAATTAGCTCGCGACCCCGACTCTGCGCTGCCACTCTGCATGCGCTGATTCGCAGATGTTTTAAAGGGGGATTCAACCGCTCGTCACTCAATGGGCAAATTTCGCTACACAAACCTGAGTTTCAGGAATGCACGATAGTATTCATTCTTTTGGGGGTTACTTATGATAACGTAATGAAGGTTGTACGGCCCTTGGATTTTTCTTTTAGAGCGCTGAAGATTTTTAATAAAATCCAGAAATATGACCGTTTTGACTGTTTTTAGCGCGTTTTGAGTCATTTTTGAAAATACAATTATTTAGAAGACAAACGAGACAAAACGCTTGGCCGTACGTACTAGGGGTGCCTCTAATCTTAATTTTAAGACCATGACGAGAAAGCAAAATATTGTTGTATTTGCGTATTTGTGTAAATAAAATCACCCTGTTAATTTTATTTCCAACTTGTTAAACGAGATGGCGACACTAGTACTAAATGCCTCAAACCGGAGATTTTCTTGCTGTTGCTGTTGTTGTTTTTCTCTCGAGCTCGAATTCGACCGCGATGTCTCGTTGCTCGTGGATCGGTAGCACGTGTAGCGAAAGCTCACGCCGTAAAGCTCACTGATCGTGGATTCAATCCACCGCCTCTGCCCGTTTCAATCTGGATGAGCATCGTACCGGGATGCTGTCGTGTATCCCTATTGCCGCATTGCGTGATGCACGTTACAGTTGTCAGACAAGCAGTGGTATACTGCACTGTCTTTCATCTCCAACGAAGACACCAGATGCCCTTAGAGCTGGTTTCCCGCTGTATAAACATAGACACAACAGAATTACAATTGATGGCTCCGTTGGTCGGCACTTTTTGGTCGTTGCAAAAAAGTGTAACTAGTCATCAGCTGACTCCTAGCGAAAGGCCTGATAAGGCTCTGAAGGCGATACTTTTGTTGATTCTTTTTTTTTGTGTGTGTGCTATGTTAGCGCGCGTGGTCAAACGCTTGCATACGCTACAAGCGTGGCTCGTAAGATCGTGCAGGGTTGAACTGAGATATCCTAATATGTAGGGTGATGCCACCCTTTGTAGTACCCGATGCCGACAGCACGCGCTCACGGGTAAACTACAAATAAATCGACGAAAACAAAATGTCGCCATAGCACAGTCAGCGCCACAAACACGTGCCGGGACACGCTCTTTCACGCGCTTCTGAACAAAAAAAGAAAATTAGAAGTGTGGAACAAAATGGCCAGATGTCTCCACCCTAAGCAAAGCGCACATGAAGGCACCCTACTAATATGTATTTGGAAATAAAAAAATAGTTGAATGAGTTGCAAAGAAGTTTAAAATACTTATTCCGAACAACATTTATTTTATGAAACGTTATTTGAGATATCTTCATTCTCTGTAGATCTTGTTTGGTGGCTAGTGGATATGAAAAACAAAAAAAGAAGCATGATTTTTTTATTATTTTGAACAATTACAATATATTTTCTTAACAAACAAACATGTGCTTACTCTGAGATGCAAATTTAATTTTGACGTTAACGTTTTGGCGCCCGAAATAATTTTTTTTTGTTGTAAATTGAACACTTCCAGTTTTGCGGATTACTAAGAAAACCAAACGGACCATTAATAGGTAGAAAATACGTTTCTACCTAAGGTGAGGCGTACGTCTTTTTTGTTTTTTTTTCTTCACCTTTCTCATTTTTAGGCAAAATCAAATTAACCCCTAAATAACTTTAGTGTCTTCATAAGTAACCTCGGGAGTTCACTATGCTATTGTCCGTTATAAACACCTCTTTCAACAGTGGTCTTACAATGTCATGGTGGAATGAGGCGGTGCTACCTTACCAGTCTGGAAACAAATTTGGGGTGTGTGTATGTTTATACAGCCTAGAACATAGTCTGCCTCAACGGGCGACTTGTCTCCCAGCTGTAAATGAGCAATTTAGCCGGTGCAGTACAACCGGTAGCCTGGGGTCTTTAACGTGCATCACGCAATAGTGATACACGACCGCACGCCGGTACGATGCTCATCCAGATCAAAACAGGCAGGGGTGGGGAATGAACCCAGGATCCCTGGGTTATACAGCGCAAGCTTTCGCTCCACCTGCTCCGAGCTGGTGTGCTCTAGCCCAGTCGGCCACCGATCCTTTTTTTTTTCTTTATTGCACTTGGCCACAGATCTCTCCTTCGATGTGTTTGCGTTTGTCTTGCAAGCGGCGTCAAATGCGCCAGCGCACGAGGCCCGTGTCTCGAGCGGCCCTTGCAGGCAGTTATCGGCACAGTACTGAAATAAGCGGCCCTTGGAAGCGAATGGCAGCGGAGCACCCGCTCCTCGCACGTGTCTTGCGTGTTTCGACAACAATGGTTGGCGGTACTTGTAAGCGTGAATTTTATCAAAGGAATTTAGTCTGCACTTGCCGGCAGCGCCTTCAACTTACGGAATTTACGAGGATAACTCGAGTGCAACATGGCTTTGTGTATTTGAGTGGTTCTTTTTCGCTGACAGGCAGACAGACGGAAAGTGTCCTTTCTTGCCATACCCGTTGCCAATCTTGTCAGCTGCTGTGCACTTGCGCGCGATTGTGGACAAGTAGTAGAGCCGCGCCACTTGCTTGGACAGAGAACTCGTTGGTGCAGTTTACGGGTGGGAAACGGTTGCTTCTTGTTGCTTTAGACTCGTCGCTCAGAAGTGTGGACCTCTTCGACGAGATCCACACCTCTGGACGTGCAGAAGTGTGGACCTCGCCACTAAATGAGCTATGCTTAGGGTCGGCACTCTGTTCCCCAATATTGCTGTGGGCGCCGTCATCTTGGTGCTTGTACAGAGCAGACGCAACTGCCGATCGTCATGATTCCAAAGTGCGACTTCCTCGGCATTTGATTTGGTGTTAGGAAGCTCATGTAATATTGCTTTGCTCTGTCGCGAAATGTTTAAACATTTGTGTAGGACGTAAAAGCGCTTCCCGTGATTTCAGATAAATTTTCAGATAACTGGCAACCATGATTTTAAGCCACAATATGGACAAGTGTCGTTACCCTGAAGCGAAGCTTATTTAGTGGCACTAGGGAAGATCATGGCGGAACAGCGCAGCACTGAGCTAGATTTCAGATGCCATGTTCTTCTATATATATAGAGCCACTAAATAAGCTACGCTTCAGAGTAACGACACTTATTAATATTGTGGCTTAAAATCATGGTTGCCAGTTACCTGAAGATTTATCTGAAATCATGGGAAACGCTTTTCCGTCCTCCACAAATGTTTAAACAGTTCGCGACAGAGCAAAGCAATATTATATGATCTTCCTAACACCGAATCTAATGCTGCGGAAGTCGCACTTTTGAATCATGACGATCGGCAGTTGCGTCTACTCTGCACAAACACCAAAATGTCGGCTCCCACAACAATGTTGGGAAACATAGTGCCGATACTCTAGCGCAGCTAATTTAGTGGCTCTAGTTCTTCCCAGAAGTGGCACGCGGCACGTGTCTCGAGCATTTCCACAAAAATGATTGGCGCCATTTTTCCCAGGATAGATGGGCTTTACTCCACACGGCCTGGGAGCGGGTTTGCAAACCAGAATTCAGACGAAGAGCAGGCCGATATAGGGCATGGGAAGTGCCAAACTGACACTTTATTTCTTTTTTTGTTTTTGTTTTTTAGCTTTAAATTAAGCTTTAATTTTTTTTTTTTTTGCAAAACAACGTTTGCGTGTTAGATGTGGTGGTTCAAACGGCCGCAACCCCGCACCTTGTGCTTTCGACAATTTCGAACGTGGATGGAACTTCGAATTTATTCGGAAATCAGAGCTTATTCTACGTTTTGTACGCCACTGTATTCTACGTATGTACTCGTATCTCGCGCCGCCTGTTGGCAGCTTCCTGCAGCGGCGGACGCAGAGCGAAGAAGATCTAGCTCGAGATCGGCGGCGAACAGCCCGTGGCCCGAGCCCATCTCGAGCGCCCGGCCTGCATGCGCAGCTGCGAACATGCAACTCGTTTGTTCCGGAAAAATTCTGCGCCATCTATGAGGAAAAGGGTACAAATAAATAGCGGTTGAATCCCCTTAAAGGCCCTGGAGTCTGAGTGATCTTTGAAGTGCATCGTGGAACAGGGTTGTCTCACATAAATCTAGCTTCTTCATGAAATAATTATATAGTTTATACACCTATGCGGGCATATTTCTTAGAAGATGCATAGTTACTGAAGTAGTTTGTATGGTAGCAGCAGAAATGGCCGAGGTGACCCCCAGTTGCCTGTATGATATGTATTGAACTGCCCGAAATATGCGCAGCAATAGTACCATAATTTCGTAATCTTTATACTTTTTCCTGACATTCTTTATTCCAGTACTTGGTATCGGAAAATACACCGTTTAGTTTGAATTGTCATTCTTTCCAATTAAAGAGACACCGCTGCAGGTCCCAAAAGCTCACATGGCCTCAAACTCCCTACAGCTGGGCTCTCTGACAACAGAGGAAAACAGGAGTAAAAGCAAGCATTCGAGACGTCTGTCCAGTGGTAGATGCAGCACTAGTAGCAGAAAATGCGGAGCCTGTGAAGGGGTGACAGTCTGCGTGCGAAAAACGTCTGGTATTTTAGCTTCAGGACAATTCGATTTAAGTAAAATCTCAATTTTAGGGCTTAGGGGACTAATAACGATCTAGACACCTTCGCTTACGTTTGTTATACATTACTTGAGGGTTGATATAAACAAGTCCACAGATACCACCCGTGTAGTCCATTGAAATACTATCCGAATCCAGCAAAGGTCAAATGCGAGCAATGTATATAATAAATGTTCCTTGTTTTTTGTCTCTTTGCCTCTGCACTTGGGCTGTCTTACTTGTGATTATCTCCCCATGGCCCAGACTGTATTTAGCATGTTGCTCGAGCAGCATGCAGCTTTTCTGTTTCGGCGATCTTGTTTAAAAACAGAGATAGAAAAAAATAGTATACATAAGCTACCAATTCATTAAGACCATCAGCAGCATTTATTGCGTGAGGATGTAAATCTATAGTGATGCTCCTGCAATTGTGGCCATATTTCTTTATTTTCATATACCAGCTGTGATTCATGCGTTGCCTGCCCATATCAGCCATGCTTAAAATGTTGGTTTGAAGTTTCGCCTGCAGCTACGGACCATACCTCAATAAAGCCACATATAAAAGTTTACACTTCCTACGAAAAACACGCGGAAAAAGAATTAAGTCAAAGCAGGCGCGCCGACAGCTAGCGTCGTCACAGCCTCCACAGGGTGAGCAGGGCGAGTCGGGGAAAAATTCTCTCCTCGCCGTGACGTCACCCCGGTTCGCCGTAAGGGGGCGCCACGCGAACTTCTCGGGGCTAATAGCAGGGTTATGGCTGAGCGTTTCGAAAGGCGGAGCAGAGCGTGTGAAAAAATCTCGGAAGCCATGGCCAGTGCGTACAAATGCCTGCACTTCGAAACGAGTTCCAAGGCAAGAACCTTGCGTTCTTCGAAGTTGAAAAATCTACGAGTCCCCATTCTCTCAACAGTCAGATATTTCTGTATTCCTGTGGCATTTCGAATCGACGCGGTTAATTATATGCCCGAGTTCTTATTTCATTATTTTAGGCACGCACTTCCATGTGAGGTGACGGTTTGCACCAAGCACTCCCGAAAGAACAATTCGTTCGAAGAATCGCTTTGTCATTATGAGATCAGTTAGTAATAACTTCTCCAGCATATATTGTCGATGCAATTTGAAGTGTAAATTATAATTGACTGTGTGGGGATTCCTATGGTCTCCCTTCCCCGATGGCTGTGATAACGGCCGCGGGTCGGAACACTCGGTTGTCTTCGCCGTGAGCTTCGACCTGTTCGTGAGGCGGAGAGGCCGCCTGGCTTAGCGAGGGCCCCTCCTCTCACTCTCTCCCGGGGGGACCGAATTTCCGTTCCCCCGCTCCGGACGCGGACCACTGCTGAGAGGCGAGGAGGTTTCGCCTCTTGACTGTTCCCGCTTTCGGGGAAAGGGACTCGTCCGGGTTGACCGTGAAAGAGATCGGACGTGTGTCGCGCGACTTCTCCGACGCTTCCCGGTCTTGGCTCTCCGGAACCCCGCGTCTGGCAGGTAAGGACCTTTTCTTGCCTTGCCGGCGCGGGGGAGCATTTTGGATGGGGACATAGTAGTTCATTTAAGAAGAGTATGTTACAATAAATGGCTCTTGGACTTCAGATCCTTATACTCTGGACACGCGTGTTTCTCTCTTCCGCTTTATATCCGAGAGAGTGAGACAAGGTAGACGATCACTGGCACCGACGGAGGTAATTACTCGAACCGACCCCGCGGTAATGTAGCCCTAAACGCTCGTCTACATTGCCGCGGAGTATGGGACCGCAGGGCTGCTAGGTTTTACGACGGCTCCTTTGAGATCGCCACCGCTGTTGAGACAACCCTCTGGTTACTCTATCGGTACCTGTGTTAGTTGGTAGTAGCAAATCCCACAACTGTTACTTGTAAATGAATAGCCGGTTGATTAATATGACGCGATTATGAGTTTATTTACGTAAAAATGAAGAATAAATACATTTTGTTTTATGGCTCGTTTAATGCTGTCTGATATTTTGTGCATCATTTAAGTTTTCTAATGAGGGAGCGCTCCTTGAGATTGTGCTCAAGATATTGGCCGAAGCATTCGAATCAATGAATCACAAAGAGCCAAAAAAACTTGCACGTCACCGTCACACAGACGCGGGGCTCGCGTAAGCTGCAAAGGTTCAATAAAAAGGTCGTGGGAGTTAAGATAAGCCCCATTCGTGATTCAAACCAAGTTGTCGACATCGTGAGTGAACTGCTGCAGGAGGTGTAGTTGAATCGAACGAAGATTTCGCTTATTTTAAGGCTCGAGGCGCACTCAAGCTAGAGAATCCCAAATGCATCGGCGCGTGATACTTACCTGGAATATACCAGAAACAAAAATGGGCTCGCGCACCAACAGCGATAACTACACACAAAAAAAAAAAGACACGACATTTAATGATTTTGTTTTAAGATTGAATTTGTTGCACGCCGAATGCACATTACCCGATCGCGACTGCACCGAAACGCGCAGACGACACTCACATACGCAGATCTGACTGAGCGTTAATTGTTCGCGTTCACAAAGCTGAGAAGTGCTCATCATTTTGCGATCCGGTGCCCCGATACACGAAGATGCTGCACGTAATTTTCGGCAGCATGCCCTGAACCGAGAAACAGCGGTATAGATGCATGCAGATCGCGCTCAGCCGGAGACTATAGTCTTAAAAATTTGGTGCTATACGGTAATTATCGGGCTTGAACGGTGGCACGGAGCGACAGTAAACGTAGTCGGCGAACGTGGTTCAAGGTGCACACGAATCGAACTGCAACATCCCGTATCACACAGGGAGTGACTGGCCGCCATCTTCGAAACTACTTCGCCGAATGTGTTTTCTGCTTGACGGCAAGCTATAGCTGTTATGGACGCTTGTCGTTCACTTCGAGACATTCTCATTGCGCACTTCTCTAATACGATTTTAGTGCACAAAAAAGAGGGTTAGGACATTCTACTTGTAAGACGCTTCAAATTAACGTAAATTGTGTTTAATGCTCAGTAAGTTTACTCCGAGTGATCTTTTAGAGTACTTACTTCGAAGTTCGAGCATACTAAGAAAGGACACATATAGTATAAGAGTACTTTTGGTTAATACATTTTTAAAATACGTTTAGTAACCTCTTCGGAAATGAGTGTACAAAAAGTTCAGAAAATATGCTCGAAGTGTACTGGTTTTCGCAAAGGAGCGGCTCAAAGGTTGACCCAGATTGGTTTCTTGCGTTTTTCCAGCGGGGACCAGCGAGAACGGAGACCGGAGGTGGAGATCTTCCCGAAGAACCCAGAAGTTGGCGTGGAAGCGCAAAGGAGACCCGAGGTATAGTTATGCCAAATCGGAACCGAAGAGGTGCCGCCAGGTCCAATCGAGCCTGTTCGGAACCATCGTGGTACGCAATCGGGTCCGGATAAAACGGTCCCGGACAAAACGATCCTGGACCTGAAGCTGGCAGCCTTTGTCTCCGTTGCACTCGTCGAACGCGTTCGAATACGAGAGTCAAGTGCCGGCCACCGACGTTCTGCGTTCTAGCGCGTTCGACGATTGCTGCAGTAGAACAACGGCAGCCATGCTATGGTGCCTAAAACGCGTCTTCGACTGGTGCTTACCGCGTCCAAAAAAGTGGTCCCACGATTTCCGCCTGATGACGTCATAGATGCGTCATGTTGTCGCCAGTCGCGATCCTGGCGGCGTCCTAACAGCTGTGGTGGATGTGGCAGACGCCTGTTCTGCTGCAGGTCGCTCTCCAGTGTGGCAGGCGACGGAAGCTACCATCACAGCCCGCCGTGACGACAACGACACTCGCGTCCGGTTTTGCTACTCGCAGCTTCTCGTTCACATTTCAACGACCAACCGCCAGGATCGCAACAATAAGCAACAGCATGACACTTCGGCTTGTGTGACGTCATTTGTTGCCACTTCGGGGCCACTTTTGTTGTATGGGCAGCGTAGGACGCTAAACAGCTCGCGTCCACCGAGATCAAGCTAAATACGATAACAGCGCCACCCTTCAGCGACTAGTCAAAACATGAAAGTTCATTCATATTGCTCTGTGAAATGGCTTTGCGAGATGGCGCCACCGGCCCTTGCGCGACTCGACCTGAACCGATACGTGCAGACGTGCAGTTCCCGGAGTGGCCGCTGCGGGAGAAACGGCGGCGTTGCGATCGCCACTAGCTCGCTTCTCGAGTACGGATCGAGGCCACTTTTTCAAAGCAGGCTCTATGAGTTCCCAAATTGAGTTATTCTAGTAACGTTGGCTTTAGGTCTATCCACTAACCATTCTAACCAGAGCTCGGCCGTTCTGACATCCCCTCTCGCCTCCTGCTCTCCCTCACTTTCTCGGAGCATATAAGCATCTTACGAATGATTTATTCTATTTTCCTTTAACAAACTGAAATAAATAGTCGAGTAAAAAAGAAAAAAAAAAACTAGCTCGAACATGCGAGAGAGGCACTTTGTAACTGTCTCGTTTCATTTTCGAGGGAAAACACGAGGATGAACACGGGAGATGTGGACCTTGATTTATCGTTCGAGGGTGGCAGCGGCGCCAGTTTGCGTCAAGGAGCGAGGCTGCGCGTCAGGCATACGGACATAATATTTCAAAATGTGTCCTTCGGAAAATAAAATAAAGAGGAACCTTGAGAGCTAGGCGGAATAAGGTGTCTTTTTTATGACACTTGCCCACATGCAGCCGTATGATCATTAATGATATCGGTTTTCGAGGTCGTCTTTCTTTTACCGGCGCTTTCTCTGAAGCATCTAGAAAGCCTTTGAAATCTAACGTAACGTCATTCGTGTTAGAGCTATCCACATCGTGTACCACACGCGACGACTGAAAGCAGGGACGAATTTATGGGTGGGACATCAGCTGGAGGGGGCGGGTGTCTGTGGAGATATTTGGCGTCTCAGGCGGATGCGGCATTACGGGCGAAGCGATGCCCAGATTTAGTTTGTTGACCCAATATTTGGCACTTCTACAAACTAAACATTTCTTTCTAAAATAACTTACTCATATTTTTTTAAACACACAAAAAAATTGTTTTTGGAGCGTTTAGGTGGAAGAGGGGGAGGGGGCGGCTGTATAAATCACTGTCTTTAGTGATCATGATCATCAGCAGAACCGGCAAAACAAAAATGACTCTGGAAAAATTCAAGGTCCTCAACGAAGCAAAGGCAAAACTAAACCTGCAAATCCGGGAAACGTACAATTAGACGATTAGATGTCTAAACCGCGTAAAATTGAAATCAGCATTTTTTGTTATTCGGGTATGGCGACATTCATACACGTTGTTGGTGAAAACTTTAGCCTGTGCAGTGCGACTGCTAGTCTGGGGTCATGCAGCACGCAGTAGGGATACACGACTGCACGCCGGTATACACAATGCCCATCCACGGATGGAAATGGGCAGAGGGGGGATCGAAACCATGGATCCCTGGGTTCTGCAGAGCTAGCGAGCTCATCGCTCCACGTGCTCCGAGCTGCGGTACGTAACGTTACCAGCCACATTGAGCTGCAACCGAAACAACGAAAAGAAACAAACTTGCAGACTCGAGAAATGAAATAAAATAAAGGAAAGGGTCTTTAGATCGCGGTCGCGTGCTCCGCTCCAACCACAGACGTTTTCCACGCTCTTTCGCTTTTGTCACGACAATGGAAGGACGCGCAGATGGGCCGCCGCTGCGTCGAGTGACCTTCCACGCCGCCGGGAGTGGCCACGTATGTGTGCACGCGGCGTCACGCTTTCGCAACGCGTTCCGGGGCAGAAGGGTCGTTCCCCGCCTCCACAACAGCTTACCACTGACCCAGAGCTCGTGGCGCAACCACCCGACTGGCGAAAGACACCTGATCCGTGACGACCGTCCGCGTCTGCGTGCACGGGTCTGCTGTATACAGACGCATCAATGGGTGTTCGATTCATGGCGGAACGATGAAATGGGAATACGGCATGCAGCGCGGAAAAGCGAACGGAAAGTGTCATTGACCCTGCACGCCTCTACGCAATTACCGCTCTTTTTCAAACGGACAGCACATCAACATCGTACTGGAAAATATTTACCCCTCAGGGTGTAACAAGGGCGTTTTAGAAATTTACACCTTTTCAGCTCCGTTATCTCGATTAATATACCATTTTTAATCGTAATATATATATATATATATATATGGTCATTTTGCATGGAATTCATTTTTGAAAGGGGTCAAAAAGGGTGTAGGGAAGGGTGATACGTAGGGTGCCTCAATGTCCTTTTGTTTAGGGTGAATCCTTTGTAGTACCCGATGCCGACAGCACGCGCTAACGGGTAAAATACAAAGAAATCGACGAAAACAAAATGTCGCCATAGCACGGTCAGCGTCACAAACGCGTGCAGGGGACGCGCTTTTTTCACGCGCTTTTGAACAAAAAATAAAAATAAAAGTGTGGGACGAAATGGCCAGATGCTTCCGCCTAAGCAAAGCGCACATGAAGGCACCCTAGTTGATACGGCCATAAGATGAGTGAAGCGGAGGCACCCTTTTTGAAAGGTGTTCGCCGCACTGACTACCGCTTCAGACAGCTTTGCTTGCGGAGATGATAGTAGTGCATGACCATGCCAAATATTTATCGCCTCTGCCAGTAGTTTCCACTCAATTCGCACTCTAAAAAAAGGGGGTGGCAGACTTTACACCCCCTTGTCACATATACGACACCCCAAAACTTCAGTTGGACTTACGCGCGCTGACGTCGAACTGACCACTTTAACTTTTTGCGAGAGGGTTAATGAAGGTGCGATATAACATATTAAACTTAGCTAAAGTACGTATCGAAATCTACAGGAAAAAAAGCACACAGGTTTTGCAGTTGAGCCCAGAAAACCCCGATAACTTTTTTGCAGTCAGTCACACATACATTAGCTGGTACTAACGAGTTGTTACAGCTCGGCTATCAAGCCGCTCGTGAAATTTGGTAGCGTCGGTACGACATCGGAAGCGCTGGCCCCTCCAACTGAAGTTTTGGGAGTGTAACGTATATGGGGCGGGGGGTGTGCGCGTCTACGCCCCCCCCCCTTTTTAGCGTGAGTTGGAGATACATTGCTTTAACATTTATATTATGCTTTCTATTCTATTTATTCATTTACATTAGCCTCAGGGTCATGAGGCGTTAGAAAAGGAGCAAGTATTAAATCACCATGTTGAAAAAGGTATCACAGAAATCTGATGGGGTCTGTGGTCACGCGCCACTATGAGATCTCGAGTGAAGGATGAGAAGGTCGAAGCGCGAGAGGATTAGAATAAAAGCCCACTTGGATTTTGGGCATCGGCCTGGTCGGACGTCTCTATAGGGTCCTCGATGGTAGATATGTCTTCAGCCGAAGGTCATTCCGAGTCCGCAATTGCGTCGGGGGAGAAGAGCATTATTTTTGATGCTCTATCGCAGGGGTGCACAACTCAAAAATGACGCGGGCCAAAAATTGTTTGTTGGAAACTGCGCGGGCCGCGCCTATAGTGTGACACGTTAAACGCTTTTGCAGCAAACAGGTTTTCAATATCCGGCATCATCGCACTGGTGGCCGTCTTCAGCGCATCTCGCGGTGTCATGTCCGTCATATGAGATCGAAGACGGTTCTTGTTGAGGTCATCGGTGAACGTCTGCTCACAGACGTACGTGCTCCCAAAAAGTGATGCAAGCCTCAATGCGTGGTCCACAAGGTTTCCGTACTTGCTCCTGTCAGGCTTCTGTAGAAGTCAAGCAGCTGAGACTCACGATGCATACTCTTCAGTTCTGGCGAGCACTGGAGGTCGATGAGTTCTAGCTGCGGCGTCGGACCTGTGTCTTCCGGTGCGACAAAAACGGATCGCGGAACAAATCGTAGTTACTCTTCTCACTTTCGAATGCCTTGAATCTTTGCTGGAACTCGGAGAGCAGGTACTCAACCTGTGGAGCGTACGTCGCAGCTCTACCGTACTTCCGATTTTCGCCGGTAGGAAAGAGCTTCTGGCAGGTTGGAAAGTGAACTATGCTTCCACCCCCAAGCTGCAATTTGAAGAGGCGCAGCTTTCCTTGGAACGCGAAGATCGCACTCACCATGTCCGAAATGAGATGGTCTTTTCCTGGAGAGCTATAGTTAAGCGTGTTCAGATGGCTTGAAATATCGGTGAGGAATGCCAGAATCCCACGACCATTGTTCTTCCTCCAGCTCTGGTATGTGTTTCCCTTCCTCTTGCAAGAAAGCGATGATGTCGGCCTTCAGCGCGACGAAGCGACTCAGAACATTCCACGGCTTAACCAGCGAACTTCAGTGTGATACGGGATGTCCATGTGCTCACTCTCCATTTCTTTCAGGTACTCTTGAAATTTCCTGTGCTTCAATCCCCGAGCACGTATAAAGTTGACAACCGAGTCACGACCTTCATCACATGGTCAAACTTCATCACTTTGGCACAGAGTGCTTCCTGGTGAAGCACACAGTGATATTGCTTCAGTTCTACACCACTGAACGCTTGAAGTAAGGCAACGGCTCCGTTTCTCTTTCCCATCATGGCTGGGGCTCCATCGGTGCAGACACCTGCGAGTTTTCCCATGATAGCTTGAGCTTCTCGATGACGTCTTTGACCTCCTTGCTGATCTCTTCTCCCGTAGTCCGTCCGTGCATTGAGCAAAGCTCTGCCAGCTCCTGAGTCACTTCGAAGTTTTCGTTCACACCACGGATGAAAACAAGCAGCTGTGCTGTGTCTTTGATGTCTGTGCTCTCATCCAAAGCAAGAGAGTAGTAGACAAAATGACTGCAACTCCTCTCCAGCTGTTTTGATAGGTCGTCGGCAATGTCATGCACACGTCGTTGTACTGTCATTCTTGATAGGCTCAGGTTTTGGAAAACCAACTTCTTGTCCGGGCACATCTCCTCAGAAGCAATCATAAGACATTCCTTGATGAAGTCGCCATCAGTAAACGAACGACCTGAACGAGCGATCTGTCGAGATATCTGAAAAGACGCCCGCGTGGCTGCTTCAGATGTGTTCTTTGCTTTCGTAAAAATGCTTTGCTCAGCAAGCAAATTCCGTTTTAAGTCCTCGGACTTTGTTTTTCTCTCCGAATCCGAAAGAGCGCTGAAGTCGCGGGCATGTTTGGTCTCGTAGTGGCGTCGAACGTTGTATTCTTTAGGAGCCGCGAGAGATTCTCGACACACAAGACATAAGCACTTCGATGCGTTCTCAATGAAAAAGTACCTCCATGTCCACTCCTGGTTGAATTTCCGGCCCTCCTGGTCGATTTTTCTCTTCTTTGGAAGTGCACTCATATTCCAAGCGTGACACGACTAGCTTTTCTCTATCTGCAACAAGCTGTCACTGATCATGTCCCAACAGGAGGGAGAGGGCTGTAGCCTCCGTGGAGAGAGGAGGAGGAAACGGGATGAAGAAGAACTGGAACAAGGATAGGGGAGGGACGCTGTTAGGGGTCATAACAACGCACTGGATGGCTGTACAGGCTTTTGTATTGTTGTTTTCTGTGGGTCTAGTGGAGAGGGAATATTTGAACTGAGGACGCGGAGTTTCCCCCGGAAAAGAGGACTCTGAGAAAAGTAGGTCAACGGGTTCGAATGCTTTCTGCCAAGTCAACGGCCGCAGTGCATTGAATGACACGGTGAGCGGTTTCTGCGCTCAGCTGGGCCGCAGGCCGCGGGCCACACAGAAAGTGCCCGCGGGCCGTATGTTGTGCACCTCTGGCCTGGAGGCTTCTTTATGTGCAGCAAGTTTGCTTCGGCGCCGTGCTGTGCAGCTTGTGTTTGTACCTTGAAATATTGTACCAGTGGCCGGATTTTGGTGTTTTGTGAGATTAAGATCTCGGCAGGCTTGTACTGAAGGAGCTGACATTTCATTAACAGACATGTCGCCGGCCAACGCGAGTAAAAAGGAGGGTTTGTCTGCCACAAAGTGTCTTTCGCCGCTGGAAACAAGACACCGTCGCGTCGTCTGCTACCAGAACCGAAGAAAGGTGGATCTTCTGTTACACTGTATGCTGCGAGTAAAACGATAGAAAACAAAGTTGCATTGGGAAATTCTGCTATTTAACTAGGGACGCTTTTGACGACGCGTGCTTCACTTGAATGTACGTATTAAGCTGTACGAACCTGTACGTATTAAGCGGAACTGTATGTATTAAGCACTTTGCGGATGATACGATAATATTTAGCGAAATTTCAAGTAGATCCGACCAGCTAAAAATTAAATCTGCATTTGCAAAAAATCAAAAAATGGTGTGACGAATGGCAGATGTCATTGAACATCCACAAACCGTTTTTATGACAGTGACTAAAAAGCTAACCCCCTAGTTTTCGATTACCATATTGGGGAGAAATCGCTCACGAAAGTTATAGAGTATAAGTATCTAGGCGTATTATTCTGTCCGAATCCCTCATGGAACCTTCATGTTGATTATATATGCAAAAAGACCATGCAACGGCTCTGGACTTCACGAAAACTCTACGAGACGCTTCTCCCCAAGTTAAAATAACTGCCTTCAAAAGCCCGGTCTTACCAGTTATGGATTATGCCAGCCCAGTTTGGGAACCCTACACGCGTCAAAACATAGAGAAACTGCAAAGAGTACCAAATAAGGCGCTTCGCTTTATCTTTAATGATTACAGATCAACCACATCAGTTACAGAATTGCGAAATAAAGCTGGATTTCACACGATTGAAGCGCATATGAAAATAAATCGCCTTAAAATGTTCTTCTCAATTATTAGCAATTCCTAGAAGTTAGACAAACAAAAATATCTACAGTTTTCGACTCCGAGATATGTTAGACATAAGCATAACAGGCATATTGATCCCTATCCGTACTTTTCTGATGTATTTAAATTTTCGTTCTTCGTGAGATCTATAGATGACTGGAATAGTTTGCCTGAAACTATTGTAAATAGTTCAAGCGCATCTGTGTTTGAAAGAAGCATTGCCTCGCATTTTCTGGTGTAATGTCGTACCGCATATTTTGATTGTGCGTATTCTTCCACTATGTACCAGTGTTGCGGAATGGGCACCCCATTCCATTCCCATTCCATTCCGGGGAGTTAGAGTTTGCGATAATTCAATTCCTTTCAACTCCTAGGAATGGGGACACTGGGCCCATTCCCACTCCTGGAATGACTGAATCGTTCCATTCCATTCCTCTAATTCCTAAACGTAAAAATTGGCACTTGACAGCTACATTGTGTTGCCGGCATAAGCACCATAAAGCTGACATTATCAAACGCATAGACAATTGCAAAAAAATGCAAAATGCCTCAAAAAAGCACTGATTTTACTAAGCGGAGCGCTGGTGGCACAAAGTGTTTGTTTACATTGTACTGCAAACATCGAGAAAGCCCTTGATATTTCGATGCTTGTTTAAAACATCGGTCTTTCGACCACGTGGCTCGCAACAAACAGCAAAACTTAAATCCACGAATTTGTTTTGGCAAACGTTTTTGCATTTGTGTTCTAGGACATATGCGGCCAGCTTGTTTGTTTGATAAGACAATAAAAATATCCAGTTCGTGCGTGGCGCAGAAATAAGCTATATTACTGTATTCTTCAAATACCTGCACACCAATACGGCTAGTACGCTGCTGGATTCTGGAAGCGACTCCATGCATAGTGGCAAGAACACATCCTCTGACAAAGTGCAACCTCTACGGCGCAGCACCAGAGACTGTATAGACCATGTCACGAAACTGTCTTTCTGGAGGTCTAGTCAGTTCGGTCACGCGACAAGAGCGGTGACGACAGTCTAATTAACCTTACGATGGACCGCAACAGACAGCACGAGAGCCATCGAAACCAATTCAGTGCCTTCTGAGTGTCGCGTGACCCTGGGGCGCAGCAACGCGCCGTGCGTATAGTCCCCCTCACGGTGCTGGATTGCCTGGGGTGACTCGTAGCGTCCGCAGCGGTCCATCACAAGGTGAAACACAGTAGGCAGAGTCTAAAGTCAAAGGAAATGAGCGGGAATCCGCTAGCTTGCTTGTAACCCTAACCCTCTTGAATGTAAAACATATAACACAGAAAACAAGCATCGGAACAAAGACCAAGTAAAAGGCGGACTTAAACGTAAAAATGCAGTATAAAAAGACGAGCGTCGGAGCAAAGCGCAAGATGAGAAGAGAGAAGTGAATCTCGCTTTGTTTTAATGCCGAAGCAAACCCAGGTTTCGCACTTCAAAGGAGCGCGCGCGAATGAACGTGGAAGGCAGCAGGGTTGGCCGCCTGCTAAACAACGCTCCTCCAACTATAAGAAAACAATAACTGATCATCTTTCGGCGGCGCGAGTCAACGAGTTATCAGAGCTCTGCGAGTTATGAGTCGTCCCCGCTCCCAGATCTCAGTCTGTGCGCGCGTGTTTTCTCCATGCCTTCGTTTCTTTTGCTTGGTGCTTGGTTTCTTGTTTCGCTCTCTCTCGTGTAACGCCAGTAAAGCCCGTCACCCGTGCGAAAGGCGCCACCGCCACCCCCCCCCCCCTTCTCTCCCCCTCTGCTCTTTGCTTTGAGGCTTCTTTTTTGTATTGCATTTTTTGTGTATGAGTCTGTTAGAGCTCCACGCGGGTTAGCTGTTTCCCGCCCGCTCATTTTATTTCTGAGCAACTGGCTCGCTGACTGGCTCAATTTCGCTAACCGTAAACACTAAAAAAATAAAAAAATAGAAGAATTGGGCCCATTCCATTCCCATTCCATTCCGGGCAAAAGGCATCTAATTCCATTCCCATTCCATTCCCCTCAACGTTGCCACCATTCCATTCCCATTCCATTCCGGGGTCGCGAAAATTCGGAATGATTCCGGAATCATTCCAACTCCGGAGTGGCAACTCCGCAACACTGCTGTACCCACTCTCGCCTTGGCCAGTCAATGGCTGGCAGTAATAAATAAATAAATAAATGTGCCAATTAATTTTAAAGCGTCGTAGGCCTAGGCGCGAGGTGTCATGTGACCACATTGCAGATGCTTGCAGCCCGAGGTTTGTTTTCTATCCCAGGGCAAGTGTTCTTTACGGGATTCTCTCCGATTCTTAAAGGTTGATAGTTTAAAAACGGCCGTCCTGAAAGCCCAGGAAATGGCAGTTCCAACAAGGGTACATGCACCATGCTAGGCCTAATAGCCACGGACCTATATATCGGATTTTGAAACTGGTGCTTATCGCGACCAAGCGCAGCGCGTCTCGCGTGCGTCGCCGACGTATCACTATTGTTTTATTTGCTTTGATTGTCATAAAAACCTCATAAAACTTTGTGGGAGCATTCATCATTGACCATACAAGCCAAAACTGTGAAGTTCCAAAAATACCTTTTTTCCCAGTAAATTCGGTAAATTGGGGCCGTGTCTCCCTTTCAGAAAGGTTAATTGATTAAAACAAATGTTTATATTAAATTTATAAATATTGCGTACAAATTATAACGTCTCTTAAATTTTTACAAAAATTTGAAACACTCTCACTGTGTCTGGCAACCGTTCCAAAGCTACCCGAACCCATCCAAAACACCTGAAGGTTCGGACGTTCTTCTGAAACTTCCCGAAACCCATGTTCCTGAAAACGTTTCTCCCCATCATCAGTGCATAATGTTCATCAGCAAAATGGGTAATGCTTTCTTACGCCTTGCTTATCTTGCAGCCTTCGACGCTCAGCTGCTAAGGTCGTGATAGACCTGCACACTCAGAATGGGCACCCACAGCAGCAGAACAGGGAACTGCAAGTCTGTTGGGCAGGTGCTCAGGCACGTGGTGTCTTTCAAGCACCAGGGAGAGCAGGCAAGGCCTGGGGAACAGGTGACACCCCAGGAAGTGGCAAGACCCGAACCACCTGAGCTGTTCCTGATGCCACTCAGCAACATGGAACAGTTTTGTGCTGCAGAAGCGCAGCTGAAGAACTTCACCAACAGGACACTGCTGGTATTTATGTGTCCTCTTTTTCACGGTGTTGACAGGTATAAGGCTGCGATTCTTACTTTGTGGTTTAACTTGGGTTATCTGAAGATTTATGCAAATGGGTTGAAATGTGGACTGAACCCTTTTACTGTAATATTTCAAACGGACGCCCACCCAAACTGTGTGTTTTAAGCACAGTCGGTGGCAAATTAAAAATGAGTAAGATACCCCACCTTCATCACAGGCCTTCTGTTATTTATAACAGCAGAGTGCACGCACAGCCATTGCACGATGGAAGGCTATTTATTGTAAGGGACATCCTTAAACTGAACCCTGCGATAGAATTGTGTCAAGGTGATGTAATGCCAATTGCACGTTTTGCAAGTCAGCTTTAGTAGCCTGCGTATAGTTTCTGCAATTGTTAAACTGCGTTTCATAGAGGCTACTGAAGGGAAAAATGCTGGACGGTGGCCACCAAAAATTAAGTGTTTGAGCAGTCGTTACATTTTGAACAGTTTTCTCCACCCGAAGGTCGTGTAGACAAGAGGCCTTCATGTGCATCCTCATTGAACGGCATTTTAAGTCTTTTTCAACTGCCGCTTCTTGAAATTTTTTAAGTAAGACATTTCACAACGGGAGAAGTGAAATCGCCCAACACATTTGCCTTTGGGGTCTTACAATATGTCGGCCTGCAAATAATCATAAATCATGCTGATTTCCTACGGCACCTCTGCCTGTTTTATCCTTAGAAGTTAAATTCCGCAACTGCAACAACTCTCGCCGTGAGTATGTGTGCGGAGCACGCGCAAACCCGCCTACGTGCTTTTTGTGTTTAACACTTGCTTGGCAGAAGGATCGAGATGCTCTAGTATATATTGGGCTTCTTTTGGTTTTATTCTTGTTCTCACTTGAGGCTATAGTCAAGAGATCTATATATTTAAGGCGATAAATTCATTCGTGCTTTTGGCATCTGCTACAGAAGTAAAGATACATGCTTGAAAATAACTTTTAGCCTGGTCCAAAACGCTTTTGGGTGTGCCCACCATATGTGTATGCCCAAACAAATTTGTAAAGGATTGCCGGATAAATTTTAATTAATTCCATGTTTACTTTACATAAGTAGTGCATTTCCAAAATGAGATGTTAACCTGTCCTAACCGAAGGTCACCCTGTGAGAGCAAATAAATTTTCCAAGGTGACAGAGTAACTGTCATTGCATCCGCCACTTCATTCAGGGGGTGTGAGTGCATGCGTAGCTGTGTCTCCATGCATAGCATACGGTAGTCACACAAGCGATTATTACATGTGGCGGGCTTGAGCTGAGTAAGTTGGTTCATTGACCTACAGGGCCACCACTGAGTGAGCACTAAACAAAAATATGGAAAGAAAACTACTCACACTGTGCTGCTGTTGCCATTTTGTGCGACTATAAAGACGGTTTTGGTCAAGGTCCTGCTTTTTATGCCTTTTTCAATTCCAGTCTTCATAAAGTCGTAAAATAGGCGATAAATGTGCAGGGTGACTAGCCGGCAGACATAGCTTTCATAAATTCAAGATGCATAGGGTCTTGAATGCACTGTTTTGAGAACCACATACATTATTAAAATTACTGAGTGGATGCTGATGAGCAAAGATGATCCATCAAAACGTTTGCACAATTTGAACGATGCAACGAATGTGACTGACTAATGAGATTTAGCGGAGTATGGAGGGAAATATTTTAATCTTTTTGGTTTCGTCTAAGACAGGTAGAGTTGCCATATATTCAAATATTTTTTATTCTCTCTCCAGTAAATATTGTAACATTTTGATGCATGTATAGTGTGGCTTGCTGCATTTACCTGGGCATTCACATTCTCTTACTTGAGACATGTTCATACCATTGTATCTGCATGTCAATAACTTTATTGACATGTTGAGAACACATTTTGTCTTTCTAGGAGGAGCAGCTCGTGTCTCTAGGAGACAGCAAGACCCTGCAAAAGGTGGTGCGAGAGATGGTGGGACGCCTGTTCTCAAAGCAAGTCCAGGAGCGGTTCTCCCTCCTGGGCTACCGAGGAAAGTCAAGGTTCAAGGACGCCATGATGTGCAAGGTGGTCATCGGTAATGCATATTCATTACTAGCTATTAAATTGATGGTATCTCTATTGGAGCTCAATAGACATGCAAAAACTTTGAAATATGTTGACAATTAAAGGGAAGCTGAAACACTTCTTGAGAAAAAAAAACGAGTTAGAAGTTAATTCTGGCGTATTTTTGTCCTGTGAATCTGAATATCGCTTTCGTTTTCCTTGAAGGTGTAACTAGACACGAGAAAACACGAAAAACCTCCGACCAGTCGTGACGTCGTACTAGGATCTTTGGGCCTCCAAGCGCGTGTCCCTCGTGTGGGCAGCGCGTGCAATTGCAAGCTTGCCAGTTGTATTTTCCACACTGACGCCAGTCGGGGCGTCTATTTCTGACCTTTTTTAAAGATAGCAAGAGTTCACGTGCATAGGTTTGACAGGTGCTGAAGATGCGCGAGAGCAGGGATTCCGAAAACTCCTAGTACGACGTTATGCCCCGGAAAGAAGGGGCTTCAGCTGTACTTTAAAAATTAATTTCTGCAGCCTCCGTGCACCAAATTGAAAAAATAAACTCGATATTTGTGATCCTGGAGGCCAAATGAAGACGATTTTGGTGTTCTTCCTCAAATACAGAACAGCTTCAGTTTCCCTTTAAGTCTTGCAGTATGCAAAATTTAAGTCGTCAGTTCCTGTCATTTTTTTTTAAATTCGACTTGCATTCTTTATTATGAATAACTCCAGTGTTAGCATTCTCGGAACCTTCATACTCAAAAGCAGCGTTTTGAAGTAACTGTGAAAAAAGATTTTGTTGGTCTTGTCTTGTTATCCTGTTAGTTTCCAGGTTGAAAATCTAATGAAGACCATTTAGAGGCCTTGGTCTGTAGAGTGTCAGTTGGGGAAGTTTTGCTCTCTTTTGAGCCACTCATCTCTGCCCGCCGCCCTCTCGCCCCGCCCTGTCTCGCCCCCATTTCAGATTAATAGGATGTTGCATGACATAGCCATATGCCTCCATAGAATCTGCACCTTAGCGTGGTAGCCAAACCCAGAATCTCCACCTCTGTGGTGCTCTCTTCCTGTCACCTTTGAATTGCAGGCTATGTGAGGGACCTACTATTTACACAAAGAAAACGCTCACAAACTGCAGACTGTGAACAGCACCTTGTGTGTAGCTAGTATGCAAGATATTGGCTTCCCCTATCCCTTGACTAATCTGTGTGATCTGACAATTCTCTTTACAGGTGCCATACAAAGTCGCGCTCAAGGGTGCAGTGTGGACGCAATGGAGAAGCGCCTGGCGGGCAGGGAGGCGGGCATGGCAATAGAGTTAAAGAGACGGACACTCCACTGGTGGTTCCAACCGTCTTTGACGATGAGGGACACTCTGGCTGAGGAGCTAGCTGCTATGGATGCACGAGTCACAATAAAGAATGTCACGGTAAAAACATTTTGTATGTTCCCTTCTTGTAGTACCCACAATATGCATCTGGGTGACAGATGAATGGGACATGTCGTCTCAACAAGTATACAATAATTGCCATGAGTATACTGTATACATGGAAAAAGTCAATTGTTCACACAGAATTGTTTCTTAAAATTGCACAAATACTAAACTGGCTTGTTTCGGTTCAAGTCCGAAAAACGTATTAAAAACGGTCAGTACCTATAAAAGATCTGAAAAACCATAAAATAGTTCTGACTGAGAAATTTAGCTTTTCCATATTTAAGTGAATTTGATCTACTGAGAAGCTAGCTCTTCAAAATTTTAATGCAGTAGGATGTCATACTTGGGCTTTAAAGCCTGACACAGCTAGCATTCTAGTGGTTCTATGCTGGGTACACTGAATGACAAATACGCTGGCGCTCATCCTGCAATTGCACTGGCACTGACCCGCAATTACGCTGGCACTGATTTGTTATTACGCTGGGACTAATCCGCAATTGGACTGGCTCTGACCCGGAAATACGCTGGCACACTGATGGTTTCCTACCGTACCACCGGTTCCATGCCGGGGATCTGTGTCGGGAGCTCACTGGGAACATCCCGTATTCCCGACATCCCGGTTTCCCAATAAGTTCCCGGTACCGGCCGGATTCCGGCATTGGGCCCGGCCGATGTCGCCCCTTGGGGCGTTTCCGGTACTGGCCGGTATTAGTATACCGGCAGGCCGATACTGCCCCGTCCCCAACCCGGCGTGTTGTGCTACTTGGAATCAGCCTGGAAGAGGTACATAAATATAAATATGTGGGTGTTTTCATTTCCGATAGTCTTAGTTGGCACGATCATATATTAACTACATATTTGGGAAAGCAAGTCGTTCCTTGGGATTCATCAGACGGAAATTGTATTTAGCTCGCCCTGAAACTCGTTTGCTAGCTTTTAAGTTTGTTGTCAGATCTTAGCTTAAATACACCAGCATCATATGGTCTCCACACCAGGATTACCTGATTACCCCAATAGAAAAAAATTCAAAACAAAGCAGCGCGATTCAGATATAGTGACTATTCACCTTACAGGAGCGTTACGGCGCTGAAACAAAGGGCTAATTTACCCTTATTAGACAACAGGCGTAAAGTCTCCTGTCTGGCGTCCATATACAATATTTATTACTTCGGTGTCAACCTTAAGGAACACTTATTACCTCCCCTCATCGCATCTTTCCCAGACATGTTCATCCTCACAAAATTCGCTTATCAAATTGTCGCCCTAACCCATTTCGAAACTCGCCATTACAGCTCGCCATTACACAATAGAACTCATTGCCCCACCACGTTGTAGTTGTAACAGATAAAAATGAATCCAAATCTACATGTGAACGTTTGCTCCACTTTTCCCAGGGATGAGTCACAGAATGGTGTCGTTTTTGTTTTTCATGTGCGAAGATAGTTTAATTTCCTTTCCTGTAGCCTGGTTGGCACGACGCTTCCTGTATGTGTACGAGTGTTCTTCTTTTGAGTGGGTATATTG
>JAZHYW010014984.1:0-51634 GCA_037355805.1 Ixodes ricinus | reverse complement strand
ACTTGGTAATATTTTCTTGAAATTATTGTATATCTCCTGATTATACATTTGGTTTGTGTGTGCGTCATACGATTATGTAAGTCGTGCTTATTTTCAAAAATTTCAACACTGGTTTCTTTTTCTTTTTCTACTTATGCATCTGGTCATTGTATGTGTTATGTTTTGAAGTGCCATTGTTCATATCTAAAAATATTTTTTAAATGTTTTTTTTCCAATGACATGTTTCGATTTTAAATGTGTTAAACAATACCGGAAGTTGTTCTAATTTGTAAAACCTTAAAATGTTCTATTTATCACCTTCCTCCTACGTGTATTGTGCATCGCTGATACTGGCGCTCTGGCGCTCCGGGCACGCTGGTGCGCGGGATCAAGAAATAAAGGCAGAAGCGGGTGGTCGCTTTGGTTTCAACTCGAAGCAGTCGTATGACTGCTTTACCATGCAAGCCTTTGCGTAAAACATAGAACTGCTTAAAACCACCCAAGAATCCATCGTGGTCGTGCAACGTGGCAGACAACTGGGAGCGCTCATTCAGTGCGTCAGCAACACCGACAAACGATATACTACGCACTGTTCCTTACAAGGGAACTGTATAGCATTTCATTATTAAATAAACATGTGTGCTCTGCTTTGATGTGCTCAAGTGTATTTCCATAAATTTTGTGTTATTTTATTGATGTACACTGAGCGACAAACTCTTTTTCTTGTCTCAGTTTATTTTTTCTCTTTTTTCTTTTCTTTTTGAAGGGGGGTCTGCTGCTGCTAAGCTCTGTCAAAGCACGCTTAGTAGTTTTTTTGTTTCAAATACCCATCTAGGCTGTCTAATAAAACGATTTAAATTTACATTTAAAAACACGGATAACAAGAAAAGAAAACCCCGTGCTCAATATTTTCTACCCCGCGGTATTTTCGCACGTGCAAAGGTAACTACAGAAACGTTGGTTGAACTAACGAGATTCTGGCAGGTGCCATTTGCAGTGTTCGTGTGTATAATGATTGATTTCTTCGCTTTCAAAGCGTCGAACTCGCGTCTGCTTAACCCTTTGTGATCGTACGATCTGCTCTGTATTCGTAAGAATTTAAATGGCTTATATTCTAATTTTCCGAAACAACGCAAATTTTAACCTCGAGATCGAATTACATCCTCGCACCAGAAGCAATGAGCTAGTCGTAAACCATGCAAAGAACGAACTCCGGCATTTAAATGTGAAGTTTTGTTGATACCATAATCAACTCATATGAATTGCTTGTTTTGAATGTATCTCGAGGCCAGGATTGTGTTCCGTATAGTGTCTGTACCATGGATTATTGACTTGTCGTTCTGTTAAAGGTGATTGTTTATATAATCTAAAGGAAATAAAATTCCAAGAGATAGGAAGGAACATATCTGTGATAAGCTTAATATATTCACCTTCGTATCAGGGTTGGTGTAAGTTCAAGCGTAGATATATTTGGCTGTTGTCAAGTGCTTTTTCATACACCTGTTCCTACTGTATTAAAAGCAAACTGATTTATTTCACCACCCATCCAACTGGCTCTTGGCGGGTCTCCAGGTCCGCCGACTGCTCTGCAAACCGTGACAATAACAACCGCCAGTAAAACGCCAACTACGACGCCAAGCTTGACACCAAGTACGACCACAAGTACAATGCCAAGTACGACAACAACTACAACTCCTACGGGTCAGTACCAGAATATAATGCCTCTTTCTTCCCGGCTGAGATTAGCCATGCGACGTGAGATGAGTACCAGGCTAGTAGTTCGAAGATGCCAGCGACACCAACGAGCCCCGCCAGAAGTTTAAGATCATTAACGCTTAACGAGGCCTGCGCTGCCACCGATTATGCATACAGCTTCAAAAAAATTGAGAATACGTATACCTTATAGACGACAAGGTATGCACACCCCTCCCAGGCGTGCGCACACACAGATTCATGTAGTGCCCCCAGCTCCCCTCATCGATGCCGGCAGCGCTTCTTTCAGCAGTCTCACAACGAGCTAGACGCTAGCAGAATCCGATGCAAGTGGAACGCGTATGTTGCTTTGCGTGCGTGTTCTCTTCGAGATTCACCGTGTTAACCATTTGGGGTCGGTCGGACCATAGCAGTTGTTATAATATACGTGAAAGGTTCAAATGGCGATAGCGTGCTGCGGCAAATCGAAGCAGACAGGAACCAGTCGAAGACTGACTTCCGGTAATGCGCTTCTTTTGTAAAAAGTAAGTGCATTTTCTTCCTACACTATCTTGCAGCAAGATAAATATCCCGAAAAATATGTTCATTCTAGGTACCTTGGAACATTTTTCACTAAGGCAGATCAAATGAGGCGTCAGTTACGGTTTTTTATGTCAAATCTGTGGGATTGAAAACGGTACTAAAATGGCTTCGCTCGTGCATATATGTGCACTATCGGGAACTTTTATGCGCGAACGACGACGTCGGCGCTTTTCAGCATTTGGATTTACGTGCCAAACGAAGGAAGGACATCTGAAAAACGAATTGAGAAATACGCTAAAAACTATGCAGCAAAACAGGTTCCGTAACTACCTGTGCATGTACGATGAGTATAAATTGAAGGTAACGTATGTAGTCAAATATTGAATAGGTACCGTTTTATTTTTTTTTTCTTTGTACGGAGACATTTTTTTTACGTTCAATATATCGCACGCACTCAAGAGATGTTTGACAAGACGTTCCTAATAAATGCTGCCTGAGTTAGACAATTTTTCAAAAACAAACTTTGCATAGCTCACGTACTTTATTCTTAACATTTTGAATGTTTTAACTGCTCAAAAAAATGCCACACGGGTCATTTCGTCATAGTGACAGGAATGGCATATTAGAAATATAGATATAAGTTCCACCACCTTGAACACACTCTACATTCCTTTTAATAATTATTTTTTTTGAGAATCACCACTTGTTTGGAGAAACCTGCTGTGAAACACAGCTTTGGGCCTGAAATATAAAAAAAGTTAAACATCCTTCACTCATAAAAAATACGCCAATGCAATCGATTTCACTTTTACCATGGTAATAAAAGGTACATACTATTTGATACGAACCAATTGACAAAATAACTTCATGTTCTTTTGCTGAGAACAGACAAATGCACACGCCTGTTTTCATAGAAAAACACAGGAGCATCGCAAAGGTAGACTTGTTGCTGTTTGCTTTAATTAGCCTCTCGGAAGCCGCATTTGCACTATCGCCAAGGGAACTAGTAGTGTAAATTTATTAACTTTACGACTAGGGCGTATGGAAGCGATGACGTTCAATTGCAGTCCTTGTATTGTAGGTGATATGGGTCCTGACTTGTACAAGTCACTAAAAAGAAATCGATTACAATTATTTTTAGTGAGATGTATCCAATCGGGTTATTTAATTAACTTGAGATGAAAAGCAATTAATCGTTATTTCAAAAGTAACCATTAATTTTCACCAACTTCAAATTTCCAAGGCGGCGTATATTTCAACAGGTTTAAAACGAGCGTTTCGTACTGTCAAAAAATGAATTACATCCACCGGCATCAAATTTCTTATTCTTTAAATCAGCCACTTTTTGTAGACCCTCCTCATGTTCGATACTTGGTACTGGGTTGCTCTTGAAGCTGCTCAGAATATCTTCCTTCGGATCCGTGAAGTTTTCATCCGGGTAATCTAGTAATCGAAATATATATCTCTCCTTTGAGATGCCGTACGAATAAGGCGATGTTTTTTTTTTTTTATGCGGGCTTGTCCTGAGCTTTAGAGTTTATTCTGGGAAACTTACTCAAAAAGTTACTTCTGTTTTTCTGCACTTGATGGATGAAAATCAAACATCTCTTTCTTTATGGTTTGAAATCTTCCGTTTCTCGTAGTATTTTATAAAAGCCATCATGCTGCGTCAGCTCTTTTTTTATTTTTTATTAGCTGCGATTTTATGTGAAAAGATTACAGCAGCATCCATGTTCCGTGTACTTTGAAATACTCTCCGAAATTATTATTTATTCAAAACTTGAACATGGTAGATTTAGCTTCTCGTGCATCCTGAAGCGAAAATAAACGCGGGTCACTTCCTCTCCTACACTGTGACCGACCACATCACTTGCGCCGATGTTGACATGTCGTGAAAGATCCGTCGGGCCATTGTCTTCAACGTTTGAGCTTGAAAGCACTTTATTTGTAAGATACTTAGAACAAACATAAAACGTTTACCCTCATTTATGGGATGCTAACAGCTGTGAATAATTTGTAGGGGTCTCAAATATTTCCGCATTTGCATATCTTCAACAGTACTTGTTAATTAAATATCCTTCCTCTTCGTCATCGTCTACGTGATCCCGTTGCATACCTCGTCGTCGTCTTTATGGATTTCTGGAGTCACTTCTTACGTTACCGTTACTTGAAAAAAAAAACGCGGTAATCATTTAATTTACCTTAAAACTAAAAGAAAATAGCTTTGCCGTAAAAAATGGAAAGTTTGGCTTACTTTTGTAATGGAGACGGATTATTGTCCCGTTGGGATATCAGCAGTCGAGATCGGACGGTGTCTTTTCACCGTGCTTACCGTTGAACGGTACAGCATTTTTTGACATTAGGGCGAAATTCGTGGGCGGTGTTTGTTTTTACTATGGTGAAAGAGCTGGTGTGGGTGAAAAGACGCAGATTGTTTAAGGTATTTGGAATGAATGCAAGAACTTCTATAATTTCGCGCTTAAAAAGCAGTTTTGTAATCGTCACGTCAAAGGTCAGAAAATCCGTCATTCACTGCCTGCAGAATAAATTAATCCGTTACTAACCTCTATGGCCACAAAAAAGAAGGAACGCGTTTACCTTACCGATAAAGAATAAACTGTTTTTTTTTTTTGCCAAACCTCTAAAATATTGCACAAACTATGTTCACTAAAACCAGTAACAATATTCAAGTTTCTTGAGCATCTAGACTGAAGAAAGTTCGCGACAGGGGCTGAGCACAAATCGCAGACTGGTACATTCCATCAGTTTTTAGCACAACGCTATGTAGGATGCTTAATATTTTTTCGCCTGCAGTGCGTAGTGGATTGGTGTCGACGAAGAAGCAGACACGACAGAATTAAATGAACCCACTATAAGGCTCCACAGGCACATAGACTCGAACTTGGCCGGAAGCTCCACATTATTCTGCTCGAGTATTCCCATCTGCAGACCCCATCACACACCTACACATGTCGCTTTGGCTTGAGGGTGTCATAGAAGAATTGCATTTATATGTCGTGAGCAAGATTGCGCAAATACTACTTGAAATATGTGTCCATAGAACCAAGAACATATGTCTCGTTTACAGAAGGTCGTCTCAGAGTTTATACACCAATTCCTTGTTGATATACAATCATATGGACATGTGACTGCATATACGAGTATGCACTGCATGGGTGCAGAAGGTTATCTTCGTTTACTTATATGTGCGACTAAACAACAACGAGAAGTGAGTGCAAGCGTACTGCCTCGAACTACTCATGCCTTTCGTGAGCACCCATGCTGGGTCAGTCTTTTCAAAACCCAGAGCTCGCTCTTAATACTTCTAGCACGCTTAAACTTAAAGTTCAAAGTTAGGTGCCAAATGCCTGTTTTACATGAGTAAAACGTGAAAACAACGCCACCACCGTAAAGGGACATCGAATTTAACAGGTTGTTAAACGGAGGTACTCGTGTAGCTTGCCCTTTTGGAAATACACTTGTAGAGAATTATGTGTTACATTGTAAGCCTGGAATTTTCTAGAAGTCGCCTTCTAAAGGCTAGTGCTAATTTTTCTTTAAAATATTTATTGTGGTAATGACGATACACAAAATAATGATTCACATACTGGTGTAATAGGTGCACGAATTTGAGCAATTGATTTCATATACCATTTTAATCCACTTAGTTAATTACTTGGCAGGGAATTATCTATTTATATTACAATGCTATATATCTTTTCAGGGATTCCAATGGTTTTAAAACCAATCATCTGCATCGTACGGAATTTGGCTTGCACCTTCCAGAGTGGCAGTGCAGCCTGGCGTATGTGACTATATTTTCTTGGACAGCCTTTATTATGAAAATCCGCATGTAACCATTTCTCAACAAGGACACAGTGGCATTCAGTGGCTTAAACGAGTCATAAAAGACCATTCGAAAAATATTCAAGGAAAGACTGAATTTGGGCTCTTTATAAATTACAAGTAAGTTTTTTAATTCGCTTTTTACTTGTTAATTTTATGAGAACAGATCCGCCACTTCACACTGCTTGATAAAATCCTTTCCCATATACAAATAAATATGTTTTTGAACAATAAAACTGAATACTTATTTACAGATTCGGCCCTATGAACCTTTGCAAGCGTAAACTTTTTGTTTGTAAGGGACAATTTTAAGGGTAGTGATTAGAGTTGGCGACAATTAAGCATAGACACTAATGCAGACAATTTTCCTGAAATATAAACTTTGGCTTGGAATGTCAGTATTTTCAATAAGGTTAGTTCAAACAGGCGTATTACGGCTCAGGGCACCGAAATCCGTATAAATTTTGCCGATGCATATGACGTCATTGCAACAATTCACTGCTTTCGGTGAATTCATTATATTTTTTTGTGGATGTGTCATCCACAAAAATATCATCGGCATGTGACGTCACCTAGAAAGGCTGTGTGTGGACACGTAGAAGAAAAGGAAGCAGACCCCGAGATGGACGAGATTTCAAGGTTAGGTAGCCGTCTCGATAACGAGCGGGTATCGTAAAAATAAAACGCTTGTTTTTTTTTTTTAAATAACGGAACAAGAAACATTTGTTTAACTACAGAAAAACTCAGAGGTGAGATCGAGAGGCCCCGACTTGAGAAGCCGTTCGAATTGAAGGGTACAACGTAAGTATCGCTCTACAAATGCTTGCTTCACTCGAGATCCTCAACCAGTGCTTCGTCCACGTAAATCCCGATGTCGAGAAGACGTAAGCTAACGACAGGAGGACAAGGGCAGGCGACCCCACGAGAGGATGATCCTACGACCACAGATAAGCTTAGCAGTGCGGAGGTGGGAGACGAACACTCCAACCACAAGGATCGCCAACACGGCAATTTGACGACGAAATCAAGGGACACCGCGACGTCGGGCGACCACGTCCTGGCTCCCGACGGTGCAACGCCCGGAGTCCTTGACTTTCAAGTGCTCATGCAGGCCGCGATAAAAACTGCGGTTTGCGAGGCCTTGCAAGGAGCGCCCCAGGTTTTCTAAACGACACAGTCGCCACAACGTCACCCACCACCGGGGGCGCCGAGCGCCATGAATGGACGGCTGGCTACGACAAGCGCCCAGTTGGTGCAAGTATATGATCCATCATCGGACACCAAGCCTACGCTGGAAGCGTGGCTCAACAAGGTTGACAATCTAGCTGCGCCCTATGAATGGAGTGATCGACAAATGACCTGCTTTGCTCTCAATAAGCTTCACGCGTCGCAAAAACACTGCATGGCGGTTTGACGTCTGTTCAACGAACCTGGGACGAGTGGAAAGTGGAAAAAGAAAAGGCCTTTCCGTCGGCATCCACTTTTCAACACGTCTTCAGGGACATGGAGAAAAGAAAGACAAAGGCGCGACGAGACCATCGAAGGGTACTTTTATGACAAGCTGGCGAAAGCACGACGCTGCAACCTGGATGCCGGGACGTGCATCGAGTACCTGATCACTGGACTAGAAGACGAAGATTTAGTGAGGTCTCTGAGCGTGCGAGATTACGCTACCCCAGACGAGCTACTTCGGTGCATGAAGTGACTGCATTAACGAGTCGATGGATCAAACAGACTCGGGCCAAAACCCTCCATCAACCACCGACTGGTCATCGTCAAAATCGCGGTTTCGACAACAACGAGGCGACGACCAGGGTTCCAATGAAAATATTTAACGATACTGGCGAGCCACTTTGTTTTAATTACTCGACATACAGACACTTCGTCTGCATGCCCGAAACCTCAGCCAAAACAAAGATAAACCAATTGTGGGAAATCTGGTCATGAGACGAAAAGACTGCTTTCAGGAAAAAAAACCTAACCAACTCGAGCGACAAAAAAGCCGGCGTTCTAACCCAACAAGGTAACAAGACGTGCTTCCCGCATTGCGCCAAACGTTAGGTATTTCCTGCAGGCAATTCTAAACGACAAGCCAATCAAAGTTTTCGTCGACATGGGGAGCCAGTGCGTAACGTTACGACAAAGCGAAGCGCAGCTAATGAACTTGACCTACGAACCGCAGAATCGTCCATACACTATTAACACGTTTGGCTCTGAAAAAACGATATATTTAAGCAGCTTAAAAGCAACATTGACGGTCGACCAAACCAAGGCGAATCTCAAGGTGTACGTGGTGCGCGACGCAGTGCAGGCTGTTCCGCTGCTTATCGGACAGCCTTTTACTCGAACAGCCGCATGTTACAGTGGTACGTCGCAAGAACACACTGCGCTTTTTCGAAGAGGGTGACACATCGTGATGATGAGGACGCACTTTGGCCAGTCTTAAGATACCGGTCCTGCCTCCACGACGCGGAAGCCTCTGGGTCAAAGATGCAGTCGTAATACTCCTGGCTACGTCGGGGATTATTCGCTCCGCTCCGGAGAAGAGACACAAAACCCACGGAGACATTTTAATTGATGGCAGTATCCACGAATCGCGTGGGCATTACGTCCCGACCTGCGTTTAGACAAAAAACGAACTGGGAGAAGTGTGCATACCACTAACTAACAGTGCGGCTACGCCGCTGATCGTCGTTGAAAACGAACAGATCACTAGAGCAACATGGTGCACGGAAGAAGACGCTAACACCAACCTCGACGCGTACGTAAAATACTGTGAAAGAAAGCCGCCAAACTTGATTGCAACAGTGGACGTAGACATCGGTCCATCTATTTCTTACTCGCAAAAAAAGCACTCGTCACCACGATTAATGACTACCGCGACTGCTTCGCTACATCCCCATCAGAATTGGTTTGCGCGAAGGCAACAAACATGAACCACGTCGACGAGCTCAGTAGGGCTCCTGCATCGGGACTCGAAGAAATGGCTGTCGCCACGGGCGTCAGCGTTTTCGCTACAGAGCTCTCCGACGATGACTGGTTGGTGTTGGCCTAAAAGACCGATTCAACGTTACAAGGAATCAAAGACTACTTACAGGGGTCTTCAAAAGCGAAAGAGTCGCAGCGTATCAAGAATAAGTACGTGCTAGCAGAAGGCAAGATTTTGAAGAAGGCCCATGACGACGGAGAAGAGCGTCTGCTATGGGCTGTGCCCCGAGGGGCAACGGGCGAGTCGCGCAAGCTGCGCCCTAAGTACCGAGGCCAGTATATCGTTGTGGAAAAGGTACCTCTTTATAGGTATAAAGGTCAAGATCTACCGGAGACCCAACGGTCTCAATGTTTCTACGAAGGTGTTGCCGCTGTTGACCAGATGAAGCTCTTCACGGTCAGCGCCGAGGGTAGCGCCGAGAGCAGCGACGACGGCCTGTCAACGGAAGCGGAGAGCGACACAGATATAGTAGAAGTAGAACCTCAGTAAAAGGCAGCGGGAGTCGGAGGTTAATTTCACCGAAACATTCAACGTTCCAGCCACAAGAAGACCCAGCCGGGGCGACTGAGATGGAGGATGGCCGTGTTGTCAACGACTTCAAATGCTTCAAATGTAGGAAGAAAAATAATGCAATCAATCACTTCAGCGGCTGCATGGAAATTTATTTCTTGAGAAGGTAGTGTTAAGTGAGTACTAAAGAAAACGACACGCAAGGCTCACGTCTAAATATCGGGTTTAGCGTGAAGGCTAGGTACTTTCTCTCTAGGGGTCAAGCAGCGTTGACTCAAGATGTCTGCTGTGGCCGTTATTGGTGAAAAGAAGGAGACCCGCATTTTCTGTAAAACTGCACCTGGGGACCTTTATGCCAGTAATAACTGATTTCCTCTCAAAAAGTAGGACACGTTTGGATACTAAATGAGCGGTTGTCTTTTTTCTGGATGTCAGAGAAAGGGTACGGCTTTTCAATTTCGGTTCCGTTGAATGCACTTGGTCCTCATCCTACCCGACTGAGCTTTTTAATGTGGAACGATGTTTTTCTATCTGCTCAGTATATTGTGAAGCGCAAAACGTGAAGCGACCACGAAGCTAGACGATTATTGGTTGACGAGGGAGAGGAGGAACGAAGGAATATGGAAGCTGGTTGCCCAAAGGGGAGGTCACGCGCATAGTGGTGGTGAGGAGGAGTTTGACAACTTGAAAATCAAAGAAGGAAGGTCGGCGCCCCAACTGGGGGAGCTCACATAGCTGGAAGAGTGATTAGTGGTACCAAATCAATCCAGGAATTTCTATAAGATGTTATATCACGTGTTATCTAACGAAGAATACCAGTATACTTTTAGCCGGCAAATTACCCGATGAAATAATTGACCACGCGAATTCGACTCTACTTAGGCTAGAAGACTGGACAAAAGGTAATGGTTTAAAAATAAATGTTGAAAAGACAAAAGCAATTTTATTTCGTGGTAAAAACAAGAATATAGTCACAAGCAAAATTATTACTTTAAAATCTGCTCCTGTCGAGATCGTGCCCTTTTTCAAGACATTAGGCGTCATATTTCAAGAAACATTGTCTTGGGACAACCATATAATTTCAGTGATGACTAAGCTGTCGCAGATACTCGGCGTGACGTATCGGAATAGGTATATACTCCCACGTAACATTATGATCCTAATATATAATTCACTATTTTCTTCAAGACTCAACTACTGTCATTTAGTTTGGGCTTCGTCCACACAAGAAAATCTTCTGAAAATGCATATATTACAAAAAAGGTTTCTGAGAATGGTAGAAAATGTGCCTAATCATTATCACACACAATCCCTATTTATAAAATATAATGTAATGCCTATAACAAAAATGTATGATTTCCGCCTCTGCAAACAATATAAACAAGAAACAAGAAATAACATTTGCCTTTTAAGAAACTTGGCAAAACTAAAACCACATGTTACAGTACATAACACGCGAAAAAATGAGCCTTGGAAAATAGACACCTGTAGAACAAGCTACGGCTTAGAAATGATACAAAACAAATTACCAAGATTATTAAATAAATTACATGACAAAAATATTCAGCCAGAACATATTTCTTTCAAAAAATTGCGTAACGTTTTCAGAATGCTTTAAACTCTTGTACGGAAAAGGGGGGGGGGGTATAATTTGTTTCCAGGAACTTCTATTGTTTCATTTTTTTGTTGATCTTTTTTGTGTGCGTGAATGAAAAGACTTGTCGCTATATGATGATTTTATTTCTATGATGTACAGTTTATTATTTTTGTGTGTAAACAGATTCATCATTGTGTGTCCATTTTTATTTGTATTTCTAATATGTATTATCTTTTTTGTATTTTTATCCTTTTTGTGTGAAAAGATTCGTCACTATGTTTCCATTTTTATTTTCTATAGTTTATTATCTTATCTTTGCCCCGACGCTGCCAGTATGGGGGCCTTCGGCTTTGTCAAGCTGTCTATTTGACAGCTTTTTCTGCAGGCCTCCTGCATCATGTATTTTTGGTGCAAAATAAAACATTATTATTATTATTATTATTATTATTATTAATATTATTATTATTATTATTATTAAGAGCGCCATGAACATTGGCATTTAACTACGCGGAATCGTAGTGATGTGCTGCGCGTGCAAAGAAGTTAGACACTTCAGTTTGAGCACTAGAGACGAATCCCACAATCCAAGCAGTAAGAAAACGCGGTTGGCTATAAACGTTAACCAATGAGCGATTAAGTAAAAAACGTTTTACGTATGCACCCATATAGATGATAGCAAATCGACACACACCTTTATCAATAGAGTTGCGCGCGTCCGTACAGCCTCTCTACTGGTCTTAGTTTCCGCTGTCGCCCGTATCAGAGAGAACCACACCGCCCAACAAAAAATGTTCCCACACCTAAATTTTAAAATATTTTTGTTCTTTTTGTTTTTTTTAATTATTGGTAGTACAGGACATACAAAACAATGAAAATTTATAAACCGCCACGGTGTCATTCTACTCTGATGGGAGCAGTCACGTTGCGCAGAACTTCATTAGTAGTCAACGTGCAACTCCCCAGATGGCGCTCGTTACTCAAGAAAATGCTTAATATTACAAAATGCAACATTTTACGTAAAGTGTGTTCCGAATTATAGTCCGCGGATTACACATGCCGAAATGTAAGTATAGGCGGAGCCGATACTCTACATTTTTGGAATACAGTAGTAGTTTGTTTCATCTAGATCGTTCGGATTTACGAGACGTGGTGCACTTTATGAACAACACATTTTCTTAATGCCACTTTCCGTATTATACAGTTCAGAAGTGCGCATCTTATTCAGTAATATTTCACGTTTTGCTGATGTTAGCGTGCGGACTGTACATCACGTGAAAACAACGCATAGGGTACGGACTGCACAGGGCAAGGACAAACTTGGGAATTCTTTTGCAAAATTTGTGCCTGCACAGTAACGCAGCATGCCAATTATAGTCCGGAGAAAAACACAATGTACAGAGTTTCTCACCAGTGGCATATTTGTGTTCAAGTCAATTAACGTTTGCAATTTTATTGCAGAGAGGCGGGTATCGCCAACACCGAAATAAAATCTTTAAGGGGGTCTGGGATGATAAAGAAATATTGGAATGATGGAATTCATCATTATGGAGTACAGAGGATCCAGATGTCAAAAGATTTTATGCCGAAGGAAGTTAGTGAAATTATTCAGGTATTCGAGTGCATGAAGGTATGTCAATTATGGTATCCATGACAGATGAATTGAGAAATAAAAGGACGCTTTTTTAGTTTGAATGTGCAATGACATTTTTCTTTGGGTTTTGTTTCATAGTTTAATATAAAGAACAAAAAATGGTTGTAATTCGCTTTTCATATTAACTCCGGGAATATTTTTGTTTATAAAGACTTGATAATCCTAAATATGTTTTCTCTAATTAAAGACCAGCACTTTGGACTAGAGGTGTCTGTTTACTGTGATGATAAACCAACACACGTTTGAATTTTTTTGTTACAATATAAATGCAATTTTTCGATACAGTTTAAATGCATATTGTAATCAACGTTTTTCTCGAAAATGAGGAATGCAGTTTTCGAGAATATTTTGTCATATGAATAGGTCGTAGAATTTTGGGTTTTTTGTCAAAAACAGATCCAAAGACGTTCTTTGATGTTTGTAGTTTTTCGTTTCAATATTGGTGAATTTTGCAAATTTGTTTCGAAAGGTCGCTAAAAACGTTAATTATCTAGTAAAGCCATCATGAAAAAATAGATTGTCAGTTTAATGTGGGAGGATTGAAAATTCGCACTAACTGTAGCGAAGTGTTCGAGAAATCGGTGTTTGAAAGCTGTAGCAGTGATTTGTAGGACCAAAGGTGTTTAATTGGTATTTTATGGTTTTTTAGAATTTTTAGTATTTTTGTAAAAAAGGTTGTTTTCATGTTTTTTCGGTCTTTTCCGATATTTGTTTAAACACCGAATGATGTCTTTTGGTGATTTTCGGTTAAAGAACGAAAGGCTACCTCCACCCTACAAAATCTGGCATAATATCTTAGACAAAAAAAAAGTTAAAACGGGAGAGTGCGATAGACGAAACGATCATCGTCTAAGACTTAGTATATTACTTTTCTTTTTAATTGGAGGTCTTTTTCGAACAGGTCTGGTAAAATGTCACTAAACCTGCGTGCATACGACGGTTCCCGTCTGCCATAAACATTTGTTCAGCGTTGCTTTCATAAAGCGCATTCCAGAATCGCTGTGAAGTGTTGCCACAGCGTCTTTCAAGCCACAACGCCATTTGAACCTAGGACTGAAATTAGTACTACTGAGCGATCGGAACGATATATATCTTTTTTTTAAACCGATGCACGTTTTTTGACACGAAGATTTGTTTTCTTGTTTCAATTACAGACAATTAAAAAGGAACAAGACAAGTATAAATTATCTCCGCCTACGTCGGCCCATATTGTTTTGGGTATTGACCTGTATGAACCTAGGAATGGAACCATGTACACAACACTGATTGACAAACTACGGCAAGTTCTTATGTATTTAACATTTTTCTATGTATCTCAATATTAAATTTCAAGCCACCAGACAGTCTCCATCTGGGGTAAAAACGTCATATATTTAAAAAGTATTATATTTAAGTGCTGCCCCTCCAACATACTCTCCTCCGCTAGCGAAACTAAGGCTCTCCATAGTGCGTGGATACAAGTAAATTAAGAAAACAAAATGACTCGCGCTCTTTCTTAGGACCTTCAATTCTAAGGTCGAATAAATGTCTTGAGCGTTTGTAAACACCGTAAATTAAAAGGAAACTTATTTTTAGTAGTCATACTTTGTTGTTTGCTCTTTTTTATTGAAAAGTGTACGGATGTCGATATTTGCAATCACGTAGAACAAAACTGCTGTTTTTCTATTCCTCTCCATTTTATGACTTGCCATTTTCCGCGTCTTTGATGAAGGAGCTTTCAGTGTATCAACTGAATTCTTATTTCCGGAGAATACACGTAAATATTTGTCTCCTCACATGAAACCACATCTTTAAACGAGTCAGGTGGTGTTGGGAGTCGAGCCATTAAACATGTTCAAGTATAATTCCGCAGTTCTCTCTGATTCTGTAAAACTATTAGACTGAAAATGTAATATAAATATTCGCAACAATTGGCGTTTAAGCATCTTGGCAATAGAAGAGATGAAAAACGTTGATAAATATACAGTACGATAGATTTTACATAGGATAAGGAGCAATTGAAAAATATGTCATATAGTGTTGTGCAGTAACCTCAGTGACGAAGACGTCCAAAAACACAATTTTCCACGGACTTCATGAAAGTCTCGCAGCAGAGGTGAACTCCTGGAAACGATCGGCAGGTGTGACAATATTTGACATTTGTAGCACAATTGAAAACAGAGGGTCAATCGGCGCAGTAGAAAACCCACGGTACCACAAATTAAAATGACCTATCAAGAACTGTGCACGAGATAAAGGAGAACACGGCGGCAGAGCTCTTGGAGTCGACAAATGAAGACTTGCAGCGCGAAAGAGCATTTAAATGCGACTATGTATATAAAAAAATACGAGAGTATGTTAAAGAAGCTAACGGTTAAGGCGCGACATTTTTTTTATAACGTACATCTTTTATGTACAATTGGAAGTTGCTTCTGAAGCGTTATTAACACTTCAGCGATTGCTGTATTGTATGCATAAAATATAATAAAAATGAACAGAATCAAATATGCTTTCCTTTTCCTCCTAGGGATTGAATCCTATAGCAGCATAGAATGTATATTCTTTTTTGCGTTCTTCCCGGCAGCCTTTTTTTTTTGTTTAATGGGGGAGGGTGACGTGAGGCGATCGTGCGGGCCGTTTACTGTATGATCACCTCTCGTCTTCTTGCTTGACCTATCTCGGTTAACCAAGCTTCTTTGATAAAACCTTTCATATTTGTACATGAATTAGACATTTTAAAAAGAAATTCGGTGGCATAAAAATTTAAATTATGTATAATGCCGGGGAGGCATTTCGTCAAATAAGTTAACGCAGTATCCTTTCAGAGCTTGTGTCACAAAAAGCCAGCTCCAGAGACGGTGGCATCGTAACGGGAAAAACTTGAGTAGTGGATATTCATGATATCACAGTCGCTCGACCTCGCACGAGAACTCAAAGCAAGCCACAACGATCACGTAAAACGTGATGTCACGCGCGGAATTATATCAATGAAAACATGATATGCAATCTGAGTTAAGAATTGTCGAATGTCTCAAATGATTTCACTTTATAGATTATTCTATTTGACATAAAAAAATCGATTGAAGAATTTTAGCGGGATTCAAACCCCCGATTGGGTTGCGGGCCGGTCACGCTCCTGAGGCCACGCACGGCATAATTTTACGGTAAATCATAAGGCGATGAGAACGTGATTCGATAACGCAGTCGCGTTCCGCTTTTTGACGTGAAGCTAAAATTTTCTCCAGGTTTTGTGGATTTATATATAAGTGGTTCATTGTCCGCTGAAATCTGTTTGGACCTCAATTTGAATTTGCTTTTTTGACCCTACATTTGTCGATACTTAGCGCGCGCACAATGTAAACTAGCTCATGGTACAGTAATATGTATTCAGTGTATTGTACCTTTTGATAAACGTAATATTGGGTGAGGGCTAAAACGCCATAAAGACATACCTAGCTCAAGTATTCGCAAGATTCAACTCTTCATTCTACACGACACAATTGCTTGGCATGGAATGCAAAAGGGATGCTAATCTAGTCATAGCTATACTTCTCGCAAGCTACATACCTATTTTGATTGCCTAGTTCAAACAGAGATTTGTGTGCTTCCCAGGAATATGAGTATTTGTCTAACAAGATGTGATGTTTATATTCACAGACTCACCCTTTAGCAGAACGCACTTTGGAATTCCTCGTCATACACACTTAAGCGAGGATCGAGTCAGAGGTATCGGGGTTGCCTATCTTTATCTCTGTTGTGAAAGGAGAAACACATGACGAGTCCGTTTCGGTTCTCAGTGTACGGAACAATCATTGTATAATATGCACAAACTCTCGTGCCCCCGCCCACCTCCCCCCCCCCTTCCCACACACACACACACAGACACTCACCCTCGCTTGTGTGCCTCCTCCTCTTCAAATAATACACATCTAAATCTACAGCAACCTCCCGCGCCGGCGGTGGAGGAAAAAGAGCGGTATAACTCTGTAAGCACGAAAAAATCCTTTAAACTTCGAGGCAAACAAAGCGACAGATACTGTTTAGAGACATTAAAGCGAAACAACAAAGACAATTCTCTCCCTATCGACGTATAAAGTTTCGCACGTAAAACGCGACATTTGCCCTAAGTATGACTAAGTTCGGTCGAGCTGGGCAAGTGTCAGACATTTTTCTACTTGAGAGGAGCCCTGAACTTTTGTCCACGGGCTCTGCAAAAGTCCACGGGGTTGTACAGCATTCGGAAAACAGCTACCTTTACGACTTTCATCGGTCAATAAAAATGACCGCATATCCACGTGGTGAATGATGTTGATTGGGGCAAAGCTCTGGTAGGGCTGATGATACTGATTTTGTTCGTTTTCATCCATGTCAGAAAGAGAATGTGTGGTGTGAAACGTGGTTATATACGGATTTGAGCATTTGAACGCAGCGCCCTCTCGTCTATAAACGTTGAGGCAATGCATACAAAGTTTAACGCGATTATATACGGATTTGACCGCAGAGCCCTCTCCTGTATAGACGTTTAGCGGCTACATGCAACGTTTCATCCATGACATCCCCTGCTCTTGAGTTACTACCACACCTCAGAGCTCCCTACTCGTCCCTCAGTCATGGCCGAGCGGTTAAGGCGATCGTCTAGAAATCCATTGTGGTCTCCTTGCACAGGTTCGAACCCTCTCGACTGTGTAAACATTTTTTTCTTTTTATGTGAGCACGGACGCCGGTCGGACGGACGGACGGACGGACAAGGCTAGACCCTAAGGAGCTTCTCCCCTAGAAAAAGTAAATCATAAACGGTGGTACCAGTGCAGTCATTTTGCGCAATTCCTTATTTAACGCTAGATTTGTTCCTTATCGTTGTGCGTCCAGAAACCAATACAATCTTCTTGAACAAAACCAGCTGTGTGGGTACTTGTAGTGTAGGTAAAAGGTGGGCGTTGAATAACATATTTTCTTGTTGTCTTTTTTTTCATACCTTCCGGCCGGGACCGTTTTATTGGCTTACGGATTTTGCGATCCTTGGTCCGTTGTTTTTGGAGCTACGTCTTCGTGACTATGGCAGGTTCGGCGGTGATGTCTTGTGACCTCGAACTGATCGACTTTCGGTCGCTTACCGTCATGAGAGAATTTTAGTAGCTCGTTCCCATACCTCCGATATCCTCCACACAATACCGAATAGCAAAAAAAGGCCTTTGAAAAATCCGCGGCTGTTTCGGGCATCGGTATCGAGCCACCGACGCCCTACTAAAAATAATTTTATTTTATATGGGTTGTCGTGCGTCGTTGTAGTAATAGTTGCCTTCAAAACGGACATTGTGAATGTGTATTAGAGCGTTGCTCTTTGAAGCCCGTTTCCGGCCTGTGCGGCGTCGGCGTCGGCGTCGCCGTCGGCGTAATTGCGCGTTGCATTATGGGACTCGTGACATCACTGATGACGTCATCGGCATGGTCATCGTCTTTGATGACGTCATCGTCATCGGCATCATTACTGATGACGTCCTCAGTGACGTCACTGAAGTCGTCATCGACATCCGCATCGTCATCGTCATCGTTCTGATGACGTCATGAGTGACGTCACTGATGACGTTATCGGCATCCGCATCGTCATCGTCATCGTCAGTGATGACGTTGTAGGCATCGTCATCGTCATCGTCATCGTCACGGGACCTCATAGGGGTAACGTGACCCCCTTGAGGTCACGTGACCCCGGTGACGTCACGTGATTTGCGTGAGATCACGTGACCCTAATGAGACCACGGCTACGCCGCTCGGAGGGAGGAGTAGCAGACAGGATGAGGAGGTGAGGAGGAGGGAGGAAGGATATACCTTCCTTTCAGAACCCGGCCCCTCCTCCTCCTCCTCAAGAGCTGCGCTCTAATCCGGCATTACAGGGAGTTGTAAACTGCTTTGATTCTTTTTCGTGGATTCGTAAGTCTTTTTGCGTCTGTACTAAGGCATTTGGATTTCGGAGGGGGCTTAATTGCTTGAAGTATGTTCCCCCGATCGGCTAAAAAAGACTTCGGTTTAATGAAGCTTACCTTATCTATGTGATATAAAATGTCTTCAAATTCATCTTCCAGATGGTCATCGTGCGTTTAAGCCTTTTGTCAGGCCTTTAAGCAGCGGTAGCGTGCGGAGGATGTTAAGCAAAGAAACCGCTAATCCAAGGGTTGTAGAAGTAAAGTTATGCAGAAATTTCGTGATCTGGTCCATTTTGTGCTGCTGTTTAGAGCGCACATTCTTTCGGTAATTTCTAAGCAGTTCCATATATACTCTATTATCTGGTGGTTCGGTCATTTTCATTGCTATCACGATCCGTGGTCGTTCAGTAGGTGGGCCAGCTGTTGGAGGGCGGAATTAATGACTGGTGGTGAGGTGTTTTGTCGGTTCGCGTTCGGTCCGTCGGTGCTGCCTGGCAGTAGACGCGATAATCGGTGAATTTCCAGGTGACTCCAGAGCAGACTTCGCAGGCGTTTTGCGAAGGCAGTCCATGTTCACTCGTCGGGTTTTGGCACCATAACCCCCCCTCCCCCTCCCCCCCCAAAACAAAAAAAACAAAAAACCGAGACGCTTTCGTTTAGTGTGGCCGTTTCCCCTCAATGTAACCCAGTCCCTCTCTCGACTGCCTCCTACTCTCTTGAAGATCAGAACCAGAATCAGAATCATTTTATTACATCTGTATGTGCAGACGACGGGGGAGTGGGCAAAAAGGCAACCAATGTTCACTTGACTGCGACCCACCCCCGTTTTACTGGCAGAGAGCGGATAACCAAAACGTAACTAAATATAAAAAAATTGATATTCAAGAGGCAGGAAGACGAGTGAGACACTCCAAATGTACAAACATCTGTTAATCTAGTTATTTTACGAAATTTGGTAGTTTCAAACTGGAAATGTGTCAAAATAATAATGTTCACCTAACAGGCGCCTGCAATTTGTGGAAAAGGAAATTTTGATTGAAAGGAACCTAATCGACACGTTGAATAAAAATCATTACCTGAGATAAATTTTTCGTATTATCTAAACATGTACTGTAGCTAGTCGACCAATATTTACTAAATATGATCTTGACGTAAATATCAAATGCATAATAATAAGTTAGGGAACATTAAATACGGAGATTGTTTTCTAGTATTCCTGATGCTTCAAGGATAATATTGTGTTTTGTATCAACATAAGAAGGTATACTAATTACAATACAGGATAAAATATGGTTATTGGTAAGTACACAAATTATTAGTAGATACATAAACAAATTGAATTGAAGCTAGGCATCTCTAAAGTCTTTCCGGACAGGTTTCGTTGCCTTGTTGCAAAATACATTGCTGTCGCAATTTTCTTCAAATATTGTGCATCAATTGTCGGCAGTACGGTTGGTGGTCGTTCAAAAAGCTGCGCTTGTAAGTTTGAGACAGGCTTAACGAACTTTTTTATCAAATAGGCTAAATAGTGATGTGTCATTTGATGTTTGACAAAGAGAAAGGAGGTCGGATTTCTTTACCTTGTGCAAATTGATTTAGCGGAATCCGAAGTCTCTTTATTGAGACCTTTATTTTTGTAGGTACAGCTTTGCTGTATTTTAATATTTGTATAATCTCCTAATGGATCACAATATTTTTTAATGTATACGTCTTAATTGTAGAGCTTAAAATAAATGACGTATATGAAAAAAAAATTTTTTTGTGTGATGGTATGGTCGTGATGCGAAGTAAGACGCAATCCAGGTAAATTATTTTGTCGCTGATTTAATCAAGATTGGTTGAACACGCTAAAAGACACATCTTAACTTTTATTGAAAAAATAAAAGTTACCATAACGTTTCTCTCGAACTATCTAACCTTCTCATTTGATATGTGAAAAATGTTCCACCGAGTTAAACTGAAAACATTTAGTGAAATGGTTTAATATGGAGGCACTTCGGATTGTTTACAACTTGCTACAATAAGCTTGATGAAGTGAAATGAAACCTGAAAAAAGCACACGCTGGAAATAGCTGAAACAAAACCCCTTTGAAAGCAACACTTCATCCCAGATGTGTTGTCGCAATCTATCAAGCATCAAAGCCCTTCAACCCATCAAACCACTTAGCCCTTTGAACCCTCCAGTCCTTCAATCCCTTTAGCCCTTCAGAACATCTAGCCTTCCACATCCATTCAGCCCATCATCCCCTTAGACGCCTAAATGACTGTGAAGGATTGACCAAAACGCAATCAAGATGCTTGTTTTGTTACTTATTCTTTATTGAAACGAATGCTGTGCTGTATGTTGTATGCGTGGTGTTTGTACTTTTCGCTTCAATCTTATGAAGTCTTTTTTTCCGTGAGATCAACGGCGGCGAAAGCACACGCGGGGAAACGGAGCGATGTTTCGCGTTTGTTCTGGCACAGCGCCGATTATCGTTCATTGTGCGGTTTGCACTTCGCCGCAGGAGGCTTCCAAGGGCGTCAGTTGTTTCGAAGCCGATGAAAACCTAATCTCACACAGAACGCGTGGGAGGATGTTCCTATCGCTCACGCTGCGCCTTATCATCCGTCATGTGGTTTTGATGAGCTGCTGCGGTTTTCTTGCTATGGAAACGGACATCTGGACGGTGTGCTGCACGTGCCTGATTTTAAAAGAAATTTGCTGTTTTCGCTTCGATTGTTTTTCCTGTCAATGCCAGCGACACGAAAATATCCTTGTCGGGCAGGGGAATGCTGCGCTTCGCTGTAAGAAGTTGGCGTCCAGCCCGGATGCAGGTCGGTCGCCTGCGTATGCAACTCAGGCAGCACACGGCGCTGGTTGGACTTCAGGCCTGATGTTGGCGAAAATGGTTCCAATATCGACCCGCCGTTGGCATTTTCGAAGCCTGCCACCCGATCCAATGGTGGTCCAGCGTTGAGCTGCCAATGGTAGACCATTTGATCGCCAGCGTTGTTCAGCTTTACGTTCCCGGACCGCGGCGGTATCGCGCGCATCATCCGGTATTGGCATCGACGACTTCACCGTTGGCCTGAACCAACGTCTGCATCCAAAGCGCGCGTAAACGCTGGCTCTCTTCAGCGGCGATTGGCCCAAATCTTGGCTATTTTCCAGTCTTCGGCGTCCAGTTCAATACACTGGCTGTTGTCGCATCCGTTGGTCGCAGGTATTGTTGGATGTGCGGCGCGCAGTCGTCGTTCCAGCTATGTCACAAAAGCGGTGCAGAGAAGCGCCAGCAGATCCGCCGCCTGCTGGCCCGCGTTCCCGAACGCACAGTCTGTCGTTCTGGCGCTAAAATCTAATAAATGCAGCATCTCGTCATGTTGGGCGCTGTAGAGATCGTCGTTGCATCCAAATGAATTGTTACACAGCGGCATTTTGGCAGTTCATACTCGATCGAAGTCGGGAAAACAGTATTTAAAAAGATTGTGCGAGTATGGGGCCTCGGCAGACTCGGCGGCAGGCTGTATCGGACAAGGCAGCAGGGGCTGGGCGAAGGGCTGGGCAAGGGCTGGGTAAGGGGATTCCAATGCAGGGGCCTGGCCACAGGATTCCTGGAAGAGACAGAAGCGGGGGTTTGAATTCAGGTGAAGGGTTTCAGAGGCTCTCAGTTCTCTCTTACAAGCTTGTCAATAATGAATATCAAAGAAACATAACTTCATGATTATCTCGCCGCGCTTTAAATAACTATTCGATTAATTGGCTCAGATTGCTCTACAATCATAAAATCTCGGAAAGGCCTACCGACTTTTATTTTGTTTACTTTTCCATATTATAAACTTTCTTTTCCAGTGAATTATTCTTTCGTTATATTGTATGTAAAAAAACTTAGTAACTGCGCTTCTAAAATAAATAGATGCGCAGTGAGCAGTCATCGGGGCCTGCTTGCTGCAATCAGTGTCTCAGGCTTCCAGCTGGAGCGGGGAAAGCACTGTAAAGCACGGGACGCACGAGCGTCTTGACTCGAGGTTTGAGTCCCGTTCAGCTCTGCTCCTGCTGGCTTTGACAGTGCTTTCTTTCCCCCGTCTAGATGAGTACGCTGTTTCTAGAAAAGACGGCCCAGGCGTTTGCTATTGTTCTGTTCGTACCGGACTTGTCCTTACTCAGAGCTCGACGCGATCTAGATTAAAACATTTATAGAGTGGTTTCAAAAATTAATCAAATAGTACGAAGGTTATTTCATAAATTGCTTAACTCTACTTTTGCAACATCATGGCGTCCCTCAACACTTTCATCTAGCTTTAATAGGCCTTAAAAATTACAGTCTCGCCATTTTAGTTGTCACACAAACATACTTCTACGATGATTTGAATAAAAAAAAACGTTTTTAAGATTTACGGCATTTGCGCTTTACGAAATATGTAGATTGCTTAATGTTACCCATATTGCCTCCATATTATTTACAATTTATAAATGCAACCGCTGGCCTCGATCCCTCTTCAGCTCACCAGTGTCAAACGCATTACTAAATTAGCAGTTCAATAATGCCTCGGTATACGTAACATGTTACTTATGGCAGTTGAACAGAACTTGATGCTTGAATCAATCAAGAGTTTAAAATATCTCGCGCAGTTAAAATAGCTTGTCGTGCAAAACGTGACAATTACTGGCAATTACATTCGCAGAGCGCGGTAGCCGCAACTGACACTCCACTCGCACCCAACAAGCCGAACGTGTAAGTAAATAATGACTTCACAACGCTCTGTGGTATCTCGGCTTGGAAATACCGGGAGGACTTTTTACTTACAGCACACATCTGGCGCCAACAAGACAGCCATGTTTAACACAAAAAAAATTGGAGAAGAGACTTCGAACACAAAACTAACAAACCAGTATCCGTCTCTACGGTCTATTAGAATAAAAAGCATTAGCAAATAGCGCTGTACAGGGCCTTTCGGGCCGATCGCTCATCGATTACACGCGTTGAACTCCAGAATCTCGGAGATTCCTGGCACAGAGTGCGACACGGTTCAAACTCATCGGATAGGGACAAAACGTACATTGCGTAGCAGAATACTAATCCCCAATGGCTCGGGGAGGACTTCGCCTTATCCTCCACATGGAAGAGATATCGCGATCCGATCGTGTCTTCGGTCCGTCAAAGCAAGCGGTCACGTATGCGCGCAACTAACGACAGACGACCGGCGTATGGGCGCTGCCGAACGAATATCCATGGTCTTGGCAATCCGCATGTTGAAGATCGCACTTGGCACTAAGACGAAATGCGCTGCTGGTGATCGGAACTCTAGAACTACATTTACAAAATTTACCACAGAAGCGTAATCTACAGCAGGCCCGAAGGCCGCATCACACGCGTAACTACCCTCAAGGTCCGGTCTTCGTAGGCAATCCGGGTTTGTCAACGGTTAATGCGTCATCCATCAAACCACGTGATCACGCTTCTGCTGTTACCCGCGCACAGAGAGCGGATTGAAGCGATAAAAGGTATACGCCTCATTCGTCCGGCGAGTACGTACCGCCTACCACGCCTTCAGCTTAGGGAGAGGGAGGAAAAGGGAGAAGGAGTAGTACGAAAGCAGCCCAGAATGGGGGTGCGCTTACCCATCTCAACAATAAACCCAACCAGAGGATTGGTCACTTGTTCCCAAGGTTGATAGTGCAGTGGATGCTATGCGTGGCCGTGGGCTTTGAGAGCAGGACAGCTCTTTGAAGGCCAGCTTCTGGAATTTCAAAATGAGCTGTCCAGTCCAAAAATTATTCTAAACGGGGCAAGTTTGAAGACACTGTTCTACGTCGTATAACTCACATTAAAATTTAGAATGAAGAACTAAGGCACTGACTATTTTTTGCGCACGATGTCCACAAATAAATAAATACATATATATATATATATATATATTATTAATAAATTTAAAATCAGTAGTACACTGTTAGATTCGCCGTTTCTTAAACTTAATTTTTTTTTTTTTTTACGGAAGAGTTACACACATGAAGACACCACGGACAGCCCATTGTTCGACTTTCAACACACGATGGATGGCCGACGCTCGCTGACAGAAGGTTGCGATGCTGTGCGAACAATTTCGGAAAAATGCTGCGTAAGATGCCGCGCTCAACGGCTTCGCAACCGTTTGAAGGGGAAAGGATTCGCGACGACAAAGTGCCGTCTTCCAACTTCAGTAAGCTAATGGGGCTCCGAGTACCACGCTCACATTTCCCGCAGCGAGCGCGGCCAGCCAGATGGAGGGGCAGTATGCTCTCGCGTCGCGATTGCTACGTCGTTGTTCTGTCTACACTGATGGCATGTGCACTGGCAGTCGAAGCAGCCCTCCCGTGACTTCATTCGAGTCCAATAGACGACTTTCTAGCGCGATAGACTCTCGTAAAACTGAGAGTAGAAGTCACTTTGGTTGGCGGCGTAAGCGGCGGCTTTATGTTTGTCGACACCTGCGTCGACAATGGCAAATATGCACAGAAACATTAAATATAAAAAATAGAGCACGCAGAAAGAAATACAAACAAGGCAGGGCACTGGACAAAGTAGAAGACGTTAACGCTACGTAATGCATATACATACAAAATACACTGGAAAAGACAAAATATAATTAAATCTAAAAAAACAGAATTAAGTTTTCAACATCCGAGGTAAGGCAATGCGAAAGAGGAGCAGCCGGTAAAGAAATTTCAATAGTTGTATAGAAAGCTAAGGACGTATTTGTGATCGCGGTTATAAAGCACCGGCGACGTACGCCCCATGAAGTTGGCTAAATAAAATTCTCGCCCCGAGCGAGCGCGTGAATGACTCTTTTTCCCCTTTCCTACCTCCTGGAATGCAAAAAAAAGGTCGCGGGTTTATAACCTAGGCGACACAAATATCGATAAGCCTTTGGCTATGGCAGTGCAATATTGACCAGCCTACGCCGTGACATCACCAATATTGGAAAACTCTTGGCTTTGACAGTTTAATATTCGCCAGCTTAAGCCAGCGTATATTCAATATCGGAAAGCCAATGGCTCTGCCAGTACAATATTGTACAGGTTATGCTGGCGTATATCCAATATTGAGAGCTATTGGCTTTGACAGTCCAATATTGGACAAGCTTATGCCGGCGGATAGCCAATATCAGAAAGCCAGTGGCTCCGACAGTCCAATATTGGACAGCTTATGCCGGCGTATATCCAAAATTGAAAGCTATGTGGCTTTGACAGTTCAATGTTGACCAGCCTATGCCAACGTATCACCAATATTGGAAAACCGCTGACTTTGATAGTCCATTATTGTCAATGGGATTCCAATATTGGGAAACATATGGCTCATTGGGCCATTGTTGGGCCACTCTTTGCCACATGAAATCCAATGTTTGGCCCAATACGGTGTGCTGCCTGGGAGGCGATATACGTGATTCAGTTTTCCTGCGGGCGTGCCTGTAAAGTACAGACTGGGCCTTGCCTTACCACACGACTACGAGAACACGACACCTTAATGAAAGAAACCGCTCACACACATCTCGCGATGCATTGCCCAGGATTTTGGATGCCACACCCTTTTCACTATCACGACAGTGATGTTGCGACATAGGTACAAAACACCCCGAGAAAAGATGGAGACGTACTACAGAACACAAAAAGGACCCCCTGTGTGTGCAGACAGCCCACGGTGACTATGACGAGCAGTGAGATCAGCTCTTTGGATCTTGGATAACTCGGCCTGTTTCTCGTTGAGTGAAAGAACAAGTGCTGGGGCCACGGTGGGGCATGCCCGCACGAACAGCAGCAGCAGCATCTGTATATATACATATATATATATATAGTATTATTTTCTTTTCAATACATCCAGTTACTTGTTAAGCGCTTGTACTGTGTTCATTCCTCTGTCTGTGCTTGTCCCAGTCGTGTTGTAAGCTTTAATGAACTCTTACCAACTAGCTTCATTTTGCATTTTGCTAAGGAGAACGTCTCCTGAGTTTTCAATACTCGTTCCGGTCGCCCTATGCAAAAAGGCCAAGTGACTTTCCCAACGCACATAGCCTCAATGTCACGTTATATCTCCCGCACACACGGAAAAATCATTTTGATGGGTGCTGTGGTTTCACGGAAATTATTTAGTCAGTTTTTACTGGCGTCTATATAATACGGGGCTTTTACACAATTCGGAACTTTTAAGGGGTAAAAAAAAACATTGACGAACCTCGCAGACTCCTCAATCACTCTTGAAATGTACGTTATAACATATCAGAAATTTTGAGTGAGCCCCATACACGTGTGTTTAATAGGAAAAGCGCAAAAAGATTGTTTTTATATATTAACTGAGGTTCGTGAAAGTTATACATTGAACGTCGCCCCTCTGCAAGGACGAACTATCTCAATTTTGGTTTTCGCAAAAACGTAATTGAGTCGTTAATTAAATAGTGCCTGTGAATCTAGGACCAATGTAACTTCAACATTCAACAGTTACAACTCAGCGATAACTTATATATCTTAGGAACGTGTGTGCTTTTTGTCTCAAGATGTGATAAAAGAATTAGAATGGCAATCTGGGCTAGTTGGTTCATGATAACTTTCAGGGCGCCGAAAATACACAAGGACAAGAAACAAGAAAGGAGACGACAACAAGGCGCACTCGCAACTAGCGTTTATGGAAAAACCACTCTCTTATATACCGTTTTTATGCGCGAAATTCAGACTCCATCATCGATTACCTGAGTGATGAAGAACACGGTATGCGCAGCGCTTTTTCGATCGACGTTGTAGATCTAGTTTTACTCGATTGAGCACAAACCCCTATTTGAGTCTGTCAGACAGTGCATTGAACGAAACGGTGTTCTACAGTTCCAAGCCTCTTGCGGCATTTCCGTTGAACATTTTTTGGAACTTTTGGCATTTTACCTAGAGACATGTTTGTGCCTTTTGAGGGAGAAGATGTATGTGCAGAAGAGGGGAATATGCATCGGGTCTTGTGTTGCGCCGATACTGTCCAATATTTTTTGAGTGTGTGCGGAAGAAAGATTGCCGAGAGGTTGGGCGACGCGAACCGGTGTCGCATCTTCAGATATGTGGACGACTTTCTTGTACTCGGCAGACCCGCTGACGCACCGAGCTGCGGGGTTGAAGAAGTGCTTGACATATTTAGGTCCTGCGGGGATGGGTTGTCGTTCACGCATGAAGAGCCAGTGAACGGGCAATTACAGTTCTTGGACCTCAGGCTAAGTCTTGAAAGAAATCGCATATGCTGGACATATGAGCCACGTTCTAAGAAGGGCATCCTTCCGTTCAGCTCGGCCCATTCGAAACTTGTAAAAAGAGGAATTGCATCTAGTTGTCTCGAGGCGTCACTAAGAAGATCATGTGCACACACTGCTCAAGCGAGGCTTCACGAGACAGGCAGCGAGGTTGCAGAAAGCGGGCTACCCGCAGAGGTTCTGGTGGAAGTAGCGGACACCCTAATAAAAAAGTTTAAAGGCACATGGAGGCAGCCCCGTGAAAGAGCAGCAGTGAGGCCGGTGGTAATCCCCTATGTACACTCACTAACCCACAATCTTAAAAGGTTGCTGATAGGTACGATGTGCCTATTGTGTTCTCCGCACCAAACAAACTATCGAGACTGTGTCGCAGAATCAACAAACCCCGTGAGTCTGCAGATCCTTGCATTACGAAGCACCGCAACAGGTACACGGAATGTGCCACGGGCGTCATATACGAAATCCCCATGTCATGCGGATCATCGTACATTGGCCAAACGGGCAGATGTTTTAATGATCGCGCCCGCGAACATGCTGCGGCTACACGGGCTCCCGTCGGGACACCTCGCCACGCACTGCAGCCGTTGCTCTTGCACACCGTCATTTAGTGACACAAGGTTTTTGACCAGATACACCGATCGGATATCGAGAGAGCTGCACGAGGCCTTGAAATAAAAAGAAAAAGGCAAGGACTGCATTAGTGACACGTCTGTGTCACTATCGGCAAAAGAGCACACTTTTTTACGAAGGGGGCTACACCGGATGTAGTATGACTGTGCCTTATGACTCTGTTGTTTGCCATGAGTATATAAGAGAGTGGTTTTCTCGCATAGACGCTAGTTGCGAGTGCGCCTTGTTGTCGTCTCCTTTCTTGTTTCTTGTCCTTGTGTATTTTCGGCGCCCTGAAAGTTAGTTGTGATAAAGAACCCGGTATCTGTACGAGCACTGATGACGGAACATACCAAACATTTCAGAGGAATGTTTTGTACTTTAAATTCACGGCCCTATTGTGTTTGCACTCTAGCTCACATTAGGCCTCGTTATTTATTTTCTGCCCTTATACAGTTGTTTATGTCTGAAGCATTTTTTTAAATGACAACAATTTTAATTCTCAGTTCGGTATCGACGTTTTTTCTATGATTCAAAAGAAAAATCGAAGTAAAAAAATAAATAAACAACATTTGCTTCTTGCACAGCTTGAATGTATCTATGTTATTCAAATTTCAGTAGGCATACAAAAGGCTAGGGAAACATTCCTTCAACAACTTAGCATGTAGATGCTTTCTTTTTTGTCGCGGTGTCTATAACTGGATTTCGTTGATTTGTCGTTCTTAGTGCTACTCAGAGCAGGTTGCTTTCAGTCGATATTAAATTTAAAATATCGGAACTACGGAATATTTTTGTTGGAAAAAAGTAGGCACAACTAGACATGATGTCTTGACGGAAGAATTTTAAAATATCCTTAACGCAAATTGATGTTGCATAAAAATAAGCGCATATCGAATGACATATTTTATTGCGCTTGGGCCTATTGCAGTTATGCATAATAGTTGCCGATCATAATATATGAGTGATTAATTCAAGCAGTTCACTATTATGTTAAACATTTATAGATATTCTGTACTGATAAACATATGCCAATACATCTTATATACTATCGTACACAAAAACATGCGTAGGACATATAGCTTAATTATTTTCGTTACACGTATATGCGTTGCAGGAAAATGCTGAACTACTCAATATGTAGGGACAAATTTCATCAAGCGATCTTAGAATGTCATGCACCTAAGCCTATTTAATTTAAAATATTTCTGCACGTTGCAGGGACATGCCACCCAGACATTATCTCCTCAACACGAATTCTTACATTTGTCATGATGCCATTAAAGGCTTTTTGTGTGCTTTCATCTTTGGCGTTTACTAAACTTTGTTTTAGTAAAGCTCCACACGGAGCCGACGCTACGAGGTAATGGGAAGAATCAAGCAGAGTCAAAGACGCTAATCAGTAGAGCCTTTTGTTCTTATGATTAGTTCTGAGATAGTAGAGCGCGTACATAAACACGAAAAAGACAAAAATATTGTGAGTTCGATGCTGTCAGATTGCTCCCATCAGATCGTAGCCTTGGCTGCGTCTAGAATTGAGGTAAAATTAAGTTAAGCATGTGTGCCATACGTTTTTACGTGTTAGTTTACCGTAAGTATGATATGTTCTCACATGTATACATTAATAAACTCATTTCCCTTGCAGTTCTTTCCATGTTGATGGAATTATTATTCGGACGCACCTGGAGGTGGACATCGTGAAGTACGGTCCATGCCGCATGACCGGACCAAGTGTTTATACAAACAGTTTAAACCGCTATGAAGTTTCAGTTGTGAGACACATTTTTTATTTTGTTTGTAAAAGTGTAGATAATAAATGAGTGATAAGTTTTATCTTCCCTAGAATACTTTCCAAAAATGGCGCTTTATGGATAAAGGGCTAATTTTCTGCAGCAGTCACTTGATGGCAACATCAAGTTAGAGTAAATTTACTCAAGACATGATATACTAGATAAAAGCATGCCTCGCCCTTACACCCCTATAGTCCTGACAACGTCAAATCATCTTGAAGTGGCTTCTGGCATTCACGGTAGAACAGCCATCGATGATTTAAAAAAAAACAGAAGTTTTCTTTCATATCTTACTATTGTTGTTTACATGTTAACTCAGTGTTTATAAGATGACCTCGATGCTGTAGTATAAATGAATGCCCAGAATAGCTTTGTCTATAAACATAAATATAAATCATAAAAAGAAAAACTTGGGTCAAGCACATGTGAAGCGACTGCTACGTACAAGGCTGGTGAGTTCAAGTTCAAGAGCAACTAATACCGAAACTAAGACCTGCCACCTAGGTTTTGCAAAACCATACATTGGCCGTAATTAAACAGAGTGCTTTGCTGGTACTTTTCACTTCGATGTCATCGTCGTGAAGCAATTACGTCAATTAAAAGATGTTGTTGTTGCAGAAAGATACTCTACAATCAGTCGAAGCGAAGGACACCTCTCATCCTCATCGATTCGTGCAATGTAGCATTCGGCGCATTTTGCAATGGTCTATCTTGTAAATCAATACCAGCATCTCTCTTGCAAACACTGTAGCTTTTACGATTCTTCTCATCGATTGTTTCTTAGGTGGGAAGAAGACACAAATACCAGATTAAATATTATTTGGTACAAACACTTTTCTATTTGTGTGTGTACATTTAAAAATGCCCTAAGCAGTTTTCTTAAGTCGTCTATTTAAATCAATGATAATTCTACGGGATTTAACAATTGTAGAAGACAACAAAGTATATGGATACGGCTCCCATTTCTCTATAAAAAGCACATAAAAGATTACGACCCACCCGTTTCTTTGCGATTCAGCGAAAATATCATATAGTGTCATTACACGTGCAAGAGCCAATCCTAAGTTCTTGTGTCCGGGTGTGAATTATATGTATTGAAAAAAAATCGAAGTGTGCTGTGTCGCACGGCAAGCGATTTTGACCGATTCACCGTAATATTTCTAACGCTCCCTGCTATATGAGCCACATTGCCGAAAGGTTGGTATGTAGCCATTTTTGATACCACTCGTAATAATCGAAATCCGACTTATAGCTAAAAACATATTTAGAGTGCTTATAAACCACAGATTGAGTTTCAATCAAGAACAAATCGTCTCACAGAGTACCCCAGTGCCCCTTTAGACCACAATACAAATTTAAGGTATGCCCTTAAAAAATAATTTTAACAAAAGAGGTTTGACGAAACGCTTTATTCAATGTCAGCATAAAAAATAGCTGATTGGTCCTCTTTAGCTCCTTTTCACCGAGAGATTCTACCTTCCCTAACACTCAGGTGCATGAAGCATGACCAATGGCAAAGTGCGCCCACTGGAAACAAGGCTTGTGAAAAAGACATCCTGTTCTGCAGGCTCTGTAAGTAACCTATAGCGCGTTTAAACCAGAGTCGACCACAGGCGCCGCCATTTGATACGTTTTTTGCAATTACTTTGTGAATCAGAACAGCAGATGTTCCTCCGAGGCTGTCCATATATTATAGCTGTATGCTTACAGCGTCAGCCAACCTCAGGACACGCGTAAGCACAATATATTTAGGTAGGTGAGTCCTTGACCGCTATGCGAGTTCGAAAAACAAACGGCAGAATTTGCTAGGTATCAAAACCTTGTCATGGTAGATTCATACGGTGGAGCGAATTGCGGTTTTTTTCTTTGGACCGTGGACCAATAGATTGGTACGTCAACCATTTCTGGTATCGGACTCTTCTCTGAGGACATAAATCTTAAAATGGTCGAGTTCCTCTTCACTCGCAGAATTTTCGCGGGGGATTGACTTGGAAAGAATGTTTTTCCGCCACACTACAAAAAATTTTGGTTTTGTTTTATTATGATAAAAAAAAGAAATGCGTATCATTGTGCTTCGAGCGCATGCATGTTCGTTTCATTACTCGATTCTGGTTTCCCCAGTTACAATATGCTGCAGATACTTTACCGGGCTGACGAGACGCAGGCTTCGCTTCTGTAAAGCTATCTTACCTATCCGCAATTGTTCTGCACGTCCATCAGTCTTTTATTTGTCATGATCATTCTTGTGGCTATAATATACCTATTTGCATCTTGAGTGACCGCGGAGTGCGTGAGGGCATCTCCAGACACCCGTCCATGAGCCCAGGACTTTTTCACGTCCTCGTTGAAGCCTTCTCATCCCACAAGCAGAAGAATCCATCTGTGTGTCTGTGTCATGCCTTTGGTTGGTAGAGCTAGAAATGCTTCGCGCCAAGCCTAATACGGTGTTTTTTCGATCTGTATTGAACAGCGGCACACAACAATTATTTTCCCGCAGCAACGCGACCGTAATGGCGGACACGAATTTCGCCCTTGGACAGCAGTGCCACAGTGTGAGGTGGGAGTCTCGCTGGACTGTGAAGTTGCGAACGGTTTCGGTCCGTTTCGCGGCATTCTGCTGGTCGTCTCGCTCAAGCAGATGCGCTTAAAATACGTGATATTCGCGGAGGTGCATCACGTAAACAATGCTTCCGCGAATACGTAGGACGTGTGAATCGGCTATCACCGACATGGAAGCAGAGTGCACTGCTGACTGAGCCACAGTTCCTGCACGAAAGACACGGCAGGATCAAAAGAACGTGGAATGAGACAGTGCGCGGAACGGAGAAAGGTGAAAAGCGCAAGCAGGAGAGGAGCAGAAAAACGTTGTGTAGAAAGAGCGCGCGGAACGAGTAAAATGGCACGAAAAGGCGCCGATTCACTACACACGATAACCCCAAAAATTCAACGGAAAGTTTCCTATTCTCGTGGTGCTGAAGAGGGCCGCGCCGTCGTAACATAGAAACAATAATGTGTACTTCAATAGTTCGCATACAAACTCCTGTCCGAGGCACAACCCGCCCTAAGAGACTCACCCACGCAGGCACTGAAATTGTAGGGGTCATCCTACCCAAGGCACCACCCGAATCAAGAGCACGACCGACCCTATAATGCTAACTAACTCAACTTCATACTTAAAAAAAACAATTTATTTCAATCTGTAATAAGTTACTTAAACGAACCGATTATTCCAAAAACCAAATACTGCGTTTCATGACAAATGTTCACTTAATATCGATTGCCTCTAAGCCTTCCGAAATGTGAAGCCCTGACTCATGCCGAAACGCCAAATAGTATGTGATAAAGCTCAACTAAAAGCTTCGAAGCAAAACATACTAATTAGGCAGCTGATTCATTATTTTTTGGTAATACTCTTTTTAATTAGCGAAAATAGACATATGGTTCCAATTAGAAAGTTATTGAGCGTTATCGATTATCACTAAATCAGTCATTTTCAGAAAGATTAGTAGCGCACTAAAATTACCACTTGTGAGCAGGTACAAGGCTAGCGGTTGCGGAAAGGCGCCCGCGCGATTTCTCCGCCTCTTATTTAGCCCCAGCCTTGTACCTGCTCCACGAGTGGTAACATTAGTGCGTTAATACTCTTCTCACGCGGTCAAAGTATTTCTGAAAATGACTGATTTAGTGGTTTTCGATAATGCTCAGCAACTTTTTATTGCAACGATATGTCCGTTTCCATTAATTAAAAAGTATGGGCACACTGGCAACACCACAGCCCAGTTGCCCGACTGCGAGGCAAAGGTGCCGTACTTTTCCCGCGTGGCGGCGAGGTCACGCCAGCCACGCGCACATCGGATGCGCCGCCTTGATAAGGCAGATCAGAGGCGGCGCACGGAGAGTCGCTGACTGGAGTCAGCCGCCGCTGGTAACCATGTTATTCGTCTCGTTCATGTCCCATTAAATGCATTTTGTTGTTGTTGAAACCGTTGGCTCCGTGTTATTCCTCCGGGTCGGGTATGCAGCAAGGCAAACCGACCACAATGGCGCTCAACCGTGGTATGCTACCCACTCGCAGGAATTTCACGGGGCTTGGTTTCTTCTTTCGGTAAGCCTTTTTCATGTTAAGTACAAACCGAGCGTGTTAGTAACGGTACATAAACATGAGGAAGATACACAAAAGGGGGACGTATCTTCCTCATGTTTATGTACCTTTTTTCATATTCCCCGTGTTTCCTATCATTGTTTCGTGCTTCCGTCACGTCCGCGTTTGTTGTTTTGGCGTGTTTCTGAGCTGTTTGGTTTGTGACCGCGGCAATAGTTTTGCGCGCTTGTTTTGGGTTTTGGGGGTGTTTCCTTTTTTTGTGCTTGCAGGAAGCCGCGATGGCCGCAGCGGCACAAATGGACCTGCTCACGAAGGTCACGCAGATGTGCGACTCCGTGATGCAGCGCCTGGCCCACACGCCTGGCCAGCAGGAAACCCCACCGCGAGAGCCCCGACCACACTTGACGGTTCCAGTTTACATGGGGTACGACGACGTCAAGTCCATGGCAGACTTCCTGGGCAGCTGCAGACGTACCACCTTGCCTCCGGTGCCTCGTAAGCCGTCATCGTGGAGCGGATTGTCCCGCTGGCGTTGCAAGCCAGCGCCACGTGCTGGTTGGGGTCACAGGCCCCTTCACCAGCCTGGCGGACTTCCAGACAAGGCTTCGCGAAGAGTTCCTGCCCGCAGGCTACGCAACGCAGATTCTCCGAGAGCTCGAGGCAAGGACGCAGCACCCGGACGAAAGTCTGGTCCGGTACATTCGGGTCATGCAAGAGCTCCTAAAGAGCGGCGGACCCGAAGTCACCGGAGTCGGACCGAGTAGCTCGGGTCAGAAGAAAGTGTCACCCAAGGTACCACGTCTACCTGATCAACCGCACCTTTGAGACCCTTGAAGAGCTAGCCCGGGGCGCCCGCCTCATCGAGGAAGCTCTTCATGCCGGACGGAACTACGTGCCGCCGCCACCAGCCACGTACGCGCTCGAACCGGCATGCGCATGGCGGGGCCCCGAGGCCTCCACGCAAGTGGACTGTCCGAACGAGACCTCCCTTCCCCACCACGTCAACCAGGAGAGTTGGCGTGGCATGCATGGCGAGCTCCCGTGCGGGATAAGCGGATGTTCGCCTTACTCTCCCCGAGAGGTCCCCGGAGGTCACAGCGGGGCCAGTGAGGGTTTCGGGCGGGGGTCGCCACGACAGGTGGGAGGTCGTGTGCCGTGCCCTATCGTAAGCTGGGGCCCAACGGAGATCACCACCCAAGCGAACCATCTTCATCAGTCTGCTCCTGCAAGTGCTGGCGCAAGCTGGCACGGTGCGGTCGCAAACCCGCAGCCCAGCAGCATTGACCCCCGCCGCAACGGAACAAGTCCTCCACAACACAGCCAGTCGCAAGCCTGGTAAGGGCCCTTCCATAGTGGTTCCTTACCCGATCACTGGAGGCGGTCCGACGGGCACCTCGGTGCGGGTGGCCTAAGCAGGCAACTATTGTCGGACTGCTGCTACAACTGTGAGCAGCCCGGCCATCACCGAAACCAGTGTCCAAGACTTCTGGACACTACAAACGAGAGGTGGCACGAGACGGCGGCAAAGGGCCGGAACCACAACAACCAGGGAAACTGCTACGGCCGGCGACGCTGAAACCAGACAGCCACTCGCCGACGGCCGTTACAGTCCCTGGGAGCAGTGAGGCCACGGCACAGATTCCATCGGTATGTCGAATCCAGCCCGAGCCTAACATCATTGAACCGCGCATGACGATTTTACTGCTCGATTTTCCCATTGCCGCACTTTTGGATACTGGGGCCGCTATCTCGCTCATAGGGGATTTCGTTTTCGAACTCTGCAAAGCAAAACAGATAAGCCTCCGGGAGTGCGAAACCCGTTGTGCAGCTAGCTTCTGGTACAGCGATAACAGCTGGAGGAGCCGTGAGGCTGCAGATTCGGTTTAATGGAAAGAAGCGGCGTCAGCGATTTCTTTATATGCCGGGACTCGTAGTTCCTGTGATCTTGGGCCGAGATTTCATTACAGGCGAAAGTATGGCGCTCGACTTTTCTGGTGGCGGATACCGGCTGGGACAACAACCGGAGCTGACTCCGTTTACCAGACGAGAGGACTGCATCCGTAACCTGCCCACGGCAGCTCACGTCACTGATGTGCCGGATGTCTTGCCTGCCGGCGTTCGAGAATCGTTGCGAAAGTGCCCCGCAAGCAGCCAGCAGAAGCAGGAGCTGCAAGCCGTCCTGCAGTCTTTCTCACCGATGTTCACGGAAACACCTGGAAAGACTGACATTTTGCTACACCGCATTGAAACCGGTGACGCGCCACCACGGAGGTGCAGCCCTCGACCGATCAGCGTCCACAAAGGGCACTCCTTGATGCGGCGCTCGAGGAGATGATCGACACCGGTTCAGTACGTAGGTCGAAAAGCCCCTGGGCGTTCACCGTTTTTCTCGCTCCGAAAAAGACGGAACCGCCAGACTCTGTGTGGATTACAGGCGGCTTAACGACGTGTCCGTACGAGACAGCTACCCTTTCCCCAGCATTTCCTCCGTGATGTACGCGCTCGGTAACGCGACCGTGTTTACAACACTGGATTGCAGTCGCGGGTTTCTTCAGATCGAGATACACCCATCAGACGTTCCAAAAACGGCTTTCATCTGCAACAGAGGGTTGTTCGAGTTCACCCGACTGCCGTTTGGCTTCTCTAACTCTCCAGCCAGTTTTCAACGCCTGATGGACGTTGAACTCGGGAACTCGAAGTACGAATTTGCCATAGCATACATGGATGACGTGGTTGTTTTTCTCGAGAACTATGGAGGAGCATGTCGAACACCTTCGCATCGTGCTTGAGCGAATGCGTAATGCTGGGCTCACGATTCATCCCGGAAAGGTGCAGTTGGCCGCGCCCAAGATTAACCTCCTTGGATTCGTTGTGGATAACGGCACGCTCCGCCCCAACGAAGATAAGTTGCGCGCGCTAACGGAATACCCAAGCCCACATGACGTAAAGAGCCTACAAAGATACCTCGGAATGATTGCGTTCTACCGGGATTTCATTCCGCACTGTTCCGAGATATCCCAACCGCTCATTCACCTACTAAAAAAAGGCATCAAGTGGTGTTGGGCCGAACAACAACAATGCGCATTCGCAGCCCTTTCCAAAGCCGTGACTGACAACGCTTGTTTACAGCTCCCAGACTTGAACAAGCCGTTCGTTCTGCAGACAGATGCAAGCGACTGTGGCCTGGGTGCTGTCTTGCTGCAGGAGTATGGCGGTGTGCTTCGGCCAGTTGCTTTCACGAGCCACACGCGAACTCCAGTCGAGCGCAACTACAGTGCCGCAGAACGTGAATGTCTCGCCATTATTCATGCTTTGAAGCGCTTCGATATGTACCTAGATGGCGCAACGTTCCAGATTCAATCTGATCACTTAGCGCTATCATGGCTAAGGGACTTAAGAATCCAGCAGGACGTCTTGCTCGTTGGGCGCTTACGCTGCAACAGTACGACTACTCCATAGTGTACCGCCCAAGGTCAACGAACAAAGTTGCTGATGCGCTCTCTCGTGCTCCACTTCCCGAGGAACACTCACAGGATACTCATGGCTTGGTGACCGTCGCGGTCACGGCACGAGGATCCCCAGATTCACGGTGGGGTACATTGGTGAGCCGCGAGGACCTTCGCCAGGCGCAGCTGGATGACGGACTCTGCCAACGCGTGTCCTCTTGGCTGGCAGCACGAGGTCCAGTCGACCGCCCAAGTGACGAGGAGTTCGACTCCTACTTGATGAGCGACGACGGCCTCCTGCTGCGCTACATCCCTCAGGCCGACGACGATCCCGATGGCTCGGCGTTCCGGACCGTGATACAACGCAAGCTACGTAAGCTTTTCATACGATACATGCATGACTCTGCCTTGGCAGGACACAGCAGTGGAAGCAAGACTTACGAAAAGTTATCCCAAAATGCTACCTGGCCAGGTATGAGGCAGGATGTGCTCCGATACGCTCGTAGCTGCTCGGTGTGCCAGAAGGCAAAACCACGTGGTGGTCAGCCCCCGGTCTCATGCAAACAATCGTGAGCCAGAGCCCTTGGCAGATTTGTTGCTGTGACGTCATGGGCCCCTTCCCACGTAGTACCCGCGGCAATCAGTACTTGTTCGTGGTAACCGACCACTTCACGAAGTGGGTTGAGTCGTTTCCTTCGCGGAAGCTAGATTCGCAAAAAATCTGGGAGTGTCTACTTGAAACATTCGCTAGGTTTGGCTTTCCTGCACAGTTTGTAAGCGATAATGCCTCCTATCTAACGAGTAAGGTGTTCGTGGACGCTAGCGCGGTGCTGGGAATTAAGCACAAAAGAACTTCCCCGTACCACCCACAAGCAAACATCACGGAAAGGGTAGATCGGAACCTTAAGATGATGTTAGTGGCCTACACCAGAGCGCCACAAGGACTGGGACGCGAAACTGCCCGAGCTGGCATTTGCAACCCGTACGACCACTAATCGGTCAACGGGCCTCACTCCTGCCCAATTGAATTTCGGCAAGGAGCTCGCGTTCCCGCTTTTAACAGTCTCCTTTCTACAGAGCCTGGGGAAGGCTTCGCCCCTACGTGAAGTTCGCAGAGGACCTGCGAAAGCGCTTTTCTGATAACCTTCGAGAGGCCCGAGAGAATCTCGACGTCGCCCGACTACAGCAGGCAGAACAGTACAACCAGGGGCGGCGTGACTTGCAGTTCGAGGTGGGAGATTTTGTGCTCCGGTGTACTCACCAACTGAGTGACGCCGCTCGAGGCTTCGCAGCCTCCCTCGCCAACAGGTGGGAAGGTCCGTTTCGCGTGCGCGAGAAGTGCTCACCACTAACGTACAAGCTAGTTCATTGTGAGTCTAGTGAGGAAACCGGACCTGTTCATGTCACCGACCCTAAACGATTTTTTCAAGTAGTAGACGAAGATTCTTCGCGGGACCGGAACAACACTGACGGCAATCGCGTTCCGAAACCCCCTTGTCTCCACCACGGCGGCGGTATAACCTGCGACGTCGGTGACACGAAGAGAGAGGAACCTTTTTTTTTCTTCGGCTTCTCCTCTCTCGCATTTTGGGGGTAGTTTTCTACTTCCACGGATCTGCTCCCTTTTCAAGAGAGGGTGAGAAGATTGTGTGCCCACCTCAGATTCGTTATTTTCAACTTTCTTGAAGGGGTGCGAAGATAGCGTCAGGCTCAACCCTCCACTGAGCCCCATGTCGTCTGCTTTCTTGTTTTTCTACGAGGATGGCTCGTGGTCAACGCCTTCACCACACCCGCCATCGGAACAAGACGGCAGCCAGTCTCATGGTGGACCGGGCCACCAAGGACATCGGCGCGCCAGAGGCGGCCCAAGGAACCATGGACCGCGGCCACCCTCTACAGGACGGAGCGGCAGCTGGCCAGCCGAGCCCTGATCCAGAGCAAGGAGCTCAAGCGACAAGCTGGAGCTGATCGAGCCGCTGCAGAAAGAGCAGCATGTGACCAAGGAGCGGGCGAAAGAGCGGACGCCGAACGCGTCAACCAACGTTGCGAGCGCGACCTCCGACGGGACATCGCGCTCGTTCAGCAGGCGCCGGCCGGACTCGCAAGGCCAGTCCGCCCAGCAGCGCCATCCACCCGCTGACGCCCACGTCGTCGTCTCGGTCATCGACATGCCGGACGAAGCTTGAGGGGGGAGGGAGTGTGGGCACCCTGGCAACTCCACAGCCCAGTTGCCCGACTGCGAGGCAAAGGTGCCGTACTTTCCCCGCGTGGCGGCGACGTCACGCCAGCCACGCGCATATCGGATGCGCCGCCTTGATAAGGCAGATCAGAGGCGGCGCACGGAGAGTCGCTGACTGGAGTCAGCCGCCGCTGGTAACCATGTTATTCGTCTCGTCCATGTCCCATTAAATGTAGTTTCTTGTTGTTGAAACCGTTGGCTCCGTGTTATTCCTCCGGGTCGGGTATGCAGCAAGGCAAACCGACCACAAAAAGTTAACAAATTTAAATAATTAACTGGCTAATTAGTATGTTTTTGGCAATTCCTGACGTCCGACGTCGCTGTAAGTTTGTTCTTAAGAGAGATTCTTCTTTAAAAAAAAACCCTAATGTTTAGATTTTTGAAATTCTTCGCAAAAACACCCTGGTATATATATATATACAGCGGGCATGGTGGCGGGGGCCGAGGGCGTGGGGTATAACTGAGAGGAAAGCAAAACCCTTGATGAAACAGAAACAACGGGTGGTTTATCCTTCGACGTTTCGACGAGTCCGGCCTTCGTCAGGACGAGGCCGAACTGACGCAGCCGGACTCCGGCCGAAACGTCGAAGAATAAACCGCCCGTTGTTGCTGTTTACGCGGTTTTACTTTTCTCTCGCATATATATATATATATATATATATAACTGAGAGGAAAACAAAACCCTTGATGAAAACAGCAACAACGGGTGGTTTATTCTTCGACGTTTCGGCCGGAGTCCGGCCTTCGTCAGGAAGACCGGACTCCGGCCGAAACGTCGAAGAATAAACCACCCGTTGTTGCCGTTGTCATCAAGGGTTTGCTTCTCCTCTCAGTTATACCCCACGCCTTCGGCCCCCGCCACCATGCCTGTTGATATATATATATATATATATATATACAGCCAGCTAGACCGCGCTGACATCATGGAGGACCGCCCTCCTCAGTGAAACGCGCAGAGCACGAATTTATGTCATACCTATAATATGAATTTCCCCAAGGTAAATATTATTTTACAGGCGACATTATAACATTTTAAACTAAGAAACGCCTCCGCTAAATGCTAAAGCATTTCGGCGAGAATCCGAGTAACAACAGCAGACATTTCGGGATGGCTTTTAATGCAGACAAACAAAAAATCGCACAGGGCAAAGACGGAGAACCAGGTAATATAGGGCACGGACACAATGCCGGTTTAAGTCAAAAACTGCTGAACACTGAGTGTGGTGTGGTAAAATGACAATCTGCGTTGTTTTGAGATTGGTTTGAACACCTGAAAAAGCGCAGGCAAACGACGTGTTGAGTGTTTATCAGTTTTGGACCCAAAGCGAGATGTTCCCTGTACCCACCAACCCCATTGACCCGATCTGGCCTCTGGTGATTTGGTTTTGTTTCTTCAGGTCAAATTATTTTTCTCTAGAGAACTGCTTGTTGATAAGGATTAGAACTGCTTGTTGATAGGGTTAGGTGAAACAAAAACAGGCAGGAGCAATAAAGACGCCATTTTAAGTAAAATGACAATATAAGTTTTAAGAGCATTTAACTCATTGAACGAAATCTTTTTACATCAGTTGCAAGTAACCTTGAAGGCGACTGAAATGTCATTGCATCAAAATAAATAGTTTGTAAAAATAAATTTATATTTTGCTCCCCTTGCCCTCCCCCGTATATAAGTTATATTTTCCTTGATGTAATACATTTTTCTAGAAAATGCATAACTTATGTTACACCTCGAATTGAAAGATCGGTAGGTTTAACAAAAAGGGAGCTGAAGTCGTCCTTAAAAATTGAGTTAAACGTAATTGTTTGCGTATCCCTGTCCTGTCATTTTGGATATTACAACTATTAAACCGAAACGTATCATAAAAGCGCTAAAAAATGTTTGATATGACGTTGTTAGGGGAGGTTTCAACTGCCTTGCGATTTGCCGTTTTAGCAAACGTTTGCCGAGTTTTTGACTTCTTTAGTAAGGCTTGCAGAACGAGTGTAAAAGTTGAGACCTCTCTATAATACATCTCAGTTTACTTCAACCACCTGACGTGCAGGAAAGGCGGGAAGCGGGTGGAGGGAGGCGGGTGGCTTAATTTTTTTAAAGTAATGTTGTGGCTACTTGGCTTATCACTCATAATTATCGTTTTGATATTCGTCAACTAGAAATGAAAAAAAAAACTAATTATGTGTATTCTCTCGAATACAGAATTGCTTGACTTTCTCTTTAAATTGAAAAGGTATATGGGCAAAAGATTATTATACACCGGAGCACAACAAGCTGCTTGATATTCATCCGTAAAGGCAGGCACGATCTGTACCCTTGTCCTCACACTTTGACAACTGTATTTTTTTCTACAGGTAGACGCTCTAACCTACGTGAATGCCCAGCAGAGTGTGTTCAGCAGATCATCACTGATGATATCCTTCTCAATGCATGTGTGGTGGTACGAAAAAAGGATACATCAGAAACGTTTAAGTATGGCATGCTGTGCAGGACAGCTAGACCTACTGAGATATACGAGGTAAGTGAGGCGAATTTGAACAACAGTTTTTCAAGTGCATAACTAGAACCTTTGAGTTACTTAAACCTAGCAGGCAGCCGGCCGAAAAGTTAATAGAATAGTGGAGACTCGGGCTAGTTGGTATTTTGACAATATCACGAAAAAAACACAAAATATATTAGACAAAGCTCGAAAAGCACAGCCTCTACTGCATGTTTCATGAACAATGTCCCATCTCTTGTGCGATCCTTTATGGCGTTAGAGAAACAATATTCGAACGAGGCACGCTGCATGCAGCAGCTGTCCCTCACAACGCTGGGCGTTTAGAGACCGTCGCGCACCTGATGAAATTGAATGTCCGAGACGTTGCAAATATGAACGATGGCAAGACTCGCGCTCCCATAATATAAAATGAATGCACACCTTCTGAAATAGTATTTTTTTACATATGTCCAACTTACACCTTCAGAATATATGCAGTTGTTTATGTTCTTATCTGGCTTTTGATGGATTTTAAGCAAAGAAATTTACGATAGGATGGCCTTAGCGTTCCATATGTTGATTCGCTCTTTTGTCGTCCCCTGAAAGTGTAATAATGTTTGTAATCCTTAGGACGCTGCGCATTTGAGTGTGTCCTGTGCATTGTTCACATTCCGACTTTCGGTGTACGCCCTAATACCTGAGCCACGATATCATAAATCTTTTTTGATTCGCAATTAATACAAGCGACGTTACGAAGTACCTTAGTCCCACGCTTGAACAGCAACAGGATTTTTTGTTTTTGTTTTTGCTGTTATGACGCTCAACAGGCGATATCCACTAAGGATTTGTCAGGCTATACAAATGCGTGATGAAACATCTGACGGGTGGTAAGACATGCCACAAAGACGGCCGAACCTTTTCAAGCGTCGGTCGGTCATTGAGTCCTGCGCATTCACGCGAGTTCGAGATTTGACGGCGTGTGATCGAGCTCTGTTTCCTTTTTAACGTCGTACGACCAGTCAGACATATGGTGGCGCATATGTACATTCTGGCCAGGCCTTTAGTGCTCATCTCCTGTTTTGTGTAATCAGTATTACACACGCTGCTATAAGATGTGATCAATAACAATTACAATTACTCTTGGTTGAAATGAAAAGGCTTAGATTACTTCATTGCATCAAAATGAAAAAAAAAAAATATTGGTTGGTTACTTGGATAGGTGACTGTTATTTTTCCAATTGCTTCAAATATTATTTAAAGGACGTTCTGGAAACAGGTACTTTTTACTATTCAATATTGGAATACAACCACTGAACGAGAAATTACTCATGGGCTTAAATCACCATTTGTAAATCACTTTTTATTTTTGCAAAGTTTCGTCAACAACATTCGTTTTTTTTAGTGTTTATCCCAAAAACGAAATGTAGTAAATATCGCCAAACGCATCGACAAAAATAAATGTTCAAAAAAAGAACAAAAAAAAAAAAACGGAGGCCCACCGCGGATCGAATTTGCGGCCACTTGTGTACAAAGAGCACCTTAACCCCTATGCTATGCCATCTCTTAGAGAACTTGTTGTGACCATTCGTTTTATAGGACTTTAGCGGAGTGCGTACAGCCATTTCCGTCCGAAGTGCTCTCCGGAGTGCGCATAGATTTCCTCATAAAGTAAAAGGTAAACTCGGTTCAGTGTGTCTAAATTTAAAAAAAAAAATTGAAAGACGTTTCAAAATTTATGTAATGAGAAATTAGAGCACAGCTCTCAAGAAGAAGGAGGGCACGGAGGGGAGGGGATGACCCTCCTACTCCTCCTCCTCCTCCTCTTCCTCTAGACTTCGGCTTACTTTCTCCTCCCATCCCTTCTCCCAATTTCCTCTGCCTCCCTCCTCCTCCAGCTCCTCCTGTCCTCAACCTGTTGCGCACACTCCCATCCTCCTCCTCCTCCGTACACTCCCCTTTTTTCCTCCATGATGCCCTCCTATCCCCCCCAGGTTCCCCGCAAAATTTAGCTGAATAATTGACGCCAGATAACCTTAACACAAATTCAGTTTCCCGCTAAATTTGCCGGTGGAAATGACATCATATGACTCGCGGCAATATTCCTAAACGGTCCTCAACTCCACACTCCACCTCGACTCACTGGAGTGGAGGAAAGATGCTCGCCTTCACTCGAGGAGCCATCGCGCTCGAGAGACGCGCCTCGACGTTTCCTCGGCTGAGGAGCTCCTCGACAAAACTTCCTCCACCCGAAGAAACCCGATTAGGCGTGACAGGCGTCTCGTTACGGGGTTGTAGTATAACGTCAATTCAAAAACGATATTGTGGTCTGGATTATGAAGATATTAGTTTATTCTTATTTTTAAGGGACATATTTTACTAACATTGAATTAGGAGTCTGCAAGATTTCTGCTTCGCAGCACGCATGTTTTATGCGTTGCATCTAATTTTCGGACAAGCAGCCAAACGCATTCTCCAGTCTGGCAACAGTGGCTTCCACATCTCGGCTTCTCCCTCTTGGGCGGTCATCGCTGCGTCTTGCCCTCCCGCCCGTTTTTCGCCATCTCAACTGGTCTCACGGCTTATCTGCATCGCTGTCAGCGCCTAAAATGAGCATCTTCTTCACCCTTCCTGTTCATTCAGAGTCCTACCAGAGTGCGTTGCTCTTCAACGATGCCGTTCAACGAAAGTGCCAAGAAGGGGCGAGTGGTTTACACAAAGGAGGGGAACCTTCTTTGTGCTACTACTAACAACTCCCCGAAAGAAGCTAAAGTTGACGCATAGTAGAGACTGCGCGAAGTATAACAGCCAGCCGCATGTCCGCCCACGAGTGTTGGAAAACGGTGAGTCCATGTGGGAAGAAAGCCGACTCTGAGAAAAGGCGGGCAACAGGCGTGTAATAAATTTCTGTATTCGGACAGAATAACTCATTGCGTTCGTAAGATCACATGACAGGACGTGTGTACTAAATAACTCTGCAGGAGATTTTGGCGTGGCCACCTGCAAGCGTCCGCAGGAGCTAGTCAACCACGTTACTTTCGAATTCCGTAGGTAGGCAGTGGCAGTGAATTGTGGCTATCTTTGGTGCTTCTTGCGCTGACATCGACAACTTACGTTGGCGGGTTGTGCTATGTCTAAGCGACAATTACGCAGCGAACATTCTGGTTGCGCCACGCCACCCAAGCTTGGGCTCCGACCCTTTTCTTAAGGAGGTTGGAGAGACAACCCTGGGCGTGTCAATAAAACTCGATGCACGAAACTAGCACTAGTGCCCGTAGAAGTTACGCTAAGAAGGACTGTAGAATATTTCAATTAGACCTAGGACCTCATCTCCTTGCGTGCTATTCTTTTGAAGAAAAAAACATTTTGCTAATATAATTGACTTTCAACGCTCATTTTTTAATTGTTACCTCCTAAGAAATGCCATTATGTGAACATGAGACATGATGGAGTCCAGTTGCTGACCGCTGTCTTTTTTCAGGTGCTCATGTTAGTGTGCAAGAATTGTCATTTATTTGTGAGGTTAACCACCTCATTGTACCGGCCTGCTTAAGCCGGCACTAAGTTAAGTTAGGGTGTAGTATACATTACTGGTTTGGAAAATACTGCCCGCAATATGACTGTTGTCGATGATCACATTGAGCTACTCCAGCATTTGTCATACACCAAGCAACAGTACAGGTATGACATCACCTGTTTCGCATTTCATTCCTTCAGTTAAGTGTTGAACGACAAATTGTACCACATAAATTACATTATCATTCGCATTTCCTGCTGCGATTTTCTCGGTACCTCTGAACTCCTGGATGCTCTCAGAGGATATTCTTTGTCCTCTGGATGCAGGAGAGGGGCACTGTGTTGCACCCGATGAACAATGAGCATGTCCCTCCAACTTCTGGGAGCACTGGTGTCCCACATGGCAATGCGGCGGCCAAGCCCGCACAACACTGGCAGCACCCGCGCTGTTTGGCCGGTGCTCTCAATGCTGCGAGCAGCTATTCCCGAAGCCACGGCGAATGAGCATGACGACTGACATGATGCCGGTAAAGGGCTTTAAATTGTATTTGCTACGTATACGTGAAGGTTAGTTGCTACTAGACCCCACATATTCAATGTTTTTTTATAGAAAACATCTGTTGAGGTTGTTTCATTTATTTATTATTTCGCTTTTGGCATACTGTCACGTAGGTAGCTGAAAACTGTGCCAATGAGCCGCATTTTTATGAATATGACTTGGGGGTTTCTCATATAAGGGTACCACGTAGAAACAGTAAATCCCTTGGGTCAGGATAAAGGCGTGTTTATTGACGAATACGCCATACGTTTGCCCGAGGGCCAACAAGATCCAAAATAACAGCCCTCTCTCTTTTTACAGTATCACCATTCGAAGTCTGCGCTGCCGCCATTGAAAGTATCACGGAAGGTAAAGGGTCAAAACAAAAAATGAAGGCTCCGTCGAGCAGAGCCTCCCTCAGTGAGAACGTCGTTCTTTGGCCGTTGGTTTTGAAAGTATTGCACAGCCTGCGGGTACGGAAGTGCCAGGCTGGTCGTATTTGAGGTTGGCTCCCCGGAGAGGCGGACGCGACCAAGTATTAAGATTCCTAAGAGTACGCCTGAGGCAGATCACCCGAGAAGGGTAAGGAAGAGCCACCCACAAGAAAATAAGAACTCCACTTGCATCCGGACGCACCCACGGCCTGCCTGAGCTAGGCTCCTACTGAAAAAAAACCATTTGGCGCCTGTATGAAAGTAAACGGGTTCATACCGTTAACAGTTTAGCCATACCGGCCACCAGTTTGTCAAAGGGGACACCCGTATGGCTCAAAGGGGTCCCCCGCATGAGCCATAACGGTCACCTATTTGGGCAAACAGGGCACCTCTTTGGCAAACGGGTAAGTTGTGTGGGCAAATGGGTCACTCGTTTGGGCAAAGTTGCCGCACGTTTGCTCAAACCGGTGACCATGTCGCACCGACGGGTGACCGGTGACCGGCAAGCTGTACCGGGTTAATCAAACGGCTCTCTGGAGCTAGTTTAATACTGAACGTACAGATCGGGGGCATGGGCACGCCAGTTTCAGCAGTGGCAGCCAGTTTCGGGAAAGCCAGGAGCGCCGGTTCATCGATTTACATTCGTTCGCGTAATGCAAGTAATTATATTTATATTTTGATTGCGCTGATGTTCGCTTATACTGCAACAACAATCAACAATTTTTTTTACTTAAACATGCGACGTTGCCGAGCCGATATTTTCGGCAGAACTTTAAAACTTTGGCGTTCTTTTTTGCCTCCATTTACTTATTCAGCTCGAATCTCTCTCGCAGAGGACGCGTCCGCGTGAAAGAATATACTTCTATACTCCGTTTCGCCTCAATTCAAGACTCAGCGAAGGTAACGCGCGAACACGTGGCTGCACGAATGATCGAGCATTGCGAGAGCAGGCCCGCTGTTGCAGCAGTCAAATTACAGAGCTCGCGCTGGGTGCTTTTCTTGCTCGGGCGCAAGCCGAGCTTCTGGCCGGCGCGCGCCATTTCCAGCGTTCAAGCGAGCTACACCTCCAGTGTGTACCACATTTGTTGGTTTACTCTGTTTAGATATGTTTTTTCTTTCTTGTTGTCCCACCCTGCTTGGGCCTGAAATGGCCTGAAGTATGAATAAATAAATAAATAAAAAAATTCGCCTGCTTTCCGAGCTTGCAAACGCGGCGCGGTCAGCTTTCTGTGGCAATTCGAAGAGAGGAGGAAACCGCCTGTACAGCGGTGGGTGCAGCCTCTCCCCTAGCATTGACTGCAACAAAAAAAAAAACGCAAGATTTTTTTTTAGGAGGATGGGGGTGTCCCAGCGTCCTGCGCCTTGACCTCGCCCCCTCCCTTCTCTCTGGTCAGCTCTTTCACGCGACCCGGGAGAGGGAGGGCAAGCTACACGCTGATAAGCAAAGCCTCCGACATCCGGCCAAGGGCGCTTTGGCAGCCGCTTTTTGTCTGCTTGTTGTCCTGTGCAGTTCGAAATTCGTTCGTCCCACCTGCTTCGATCTGCCGCCTTTTCCTGCGGTCTTATTAGGATGTCTCGCGACAACGTATTGGATGGGCACCAAAGCTATCAGTGCTCGAAAAGTCCTACGCGTATATAGGCATCAAGCGATTCTTCAAAGAAGTCAGGAATTCCTGCGGTTTGGTTTGGTTCGGCAAATGACAGCTTGTGCGCCGCATCGTGTTGAAACTTCAAGGAGCCTTCCTTCTCGTTTTTGTGTTTGTGTGGTTGTCCTGCTTTGACCGTGTCGACACATATTTTGGATTACTTCTTTGAAGTCCGCTATTATTATGGTAAGTGCACTACAACCTACTTGTTGGCAACGATTGACCGTTCTTCTACGCGTACTCTTCCAGATTATCTATAAAATTATGCAGCGTCTAATCTCGCGGCAGCCGGGACAATAATTTCCCCAAAGTCTGCCATTATAGTCTAAAATTACCTCGGCTGTATAAAAGCTTAGAGTGCCTCTTCACATTTCACAGATCGCTTGCACGTTTGTACTTGTCTACGGAATAAGTTGTAATAAACTTCTAGGCGAATTGAAAACGATCTTTTGTGTCTGTTTTCCTGCCGATTTGCAAGCACCTGCGCGAGCACGATTTTTTCCACGTGTTTCCTCCATCTTAGAAATAGGTCTTTGAGTTTCGGGACGTCTTAAATGAGTTCAAGATAACCAACCTTCCAGACGATACCCATTTAGGGCAAGCAAATAATTTGCCTATCCGAATGGCGCGTTCAAATTTGTGGTCACGTGCCTGGTCGAACGGGCACCCGTGTCAAACGGGTATCGTTTCAAACAGGTGCCGTTTCAAACGGGTACCGTTTCAAACGGGTACCCGTATCCCATAATCACGTTTGATTCAAACAGATCGACAGGATTGCCACCTATTTGATTCAAACGGGTCGACCAGTTTCCACCCGTTTGAATTTCAAATGTTTTTTTTCAGTAGGGCTTAAATAGGACTGCGGGAAACATGTGGTTCCCACAGATTTGAGAACATGGAATCCAATTGTTCCTTGAATGAATTTGACGCGCGAACAATTACATGGATTCGCATCAAGCCCTATGCAAAGGTGGCACGATGGCGTATCAAAACTTTGTACATCTCATAATTAAAGTTGCGTTTCCGGCACGTGCCTTACCAGATGACCACGTTTTCTGGTGGGTATTTCGTACGCGGAGGTACGTTCAATGAGTGTAAAGATAGTGCCCGCTGTCACTGACGCTCTAGAAGAAATTACAAAACGCAAAAAAAAAAACATGACAACACCTGTGCTTTAGGCTCAGGACTTGGCCACTCTGGAACAGAGGCGCGCAGGTTCGCACGTCTAGAAAACCAGAATCGTTAGGAACCGGTCGCTGGACAACGCCTTTGTGCCAACCACTGCTCGAACACGAGGCCGAGAGGTTCTGCCGCAAGCAGGAACAACACCAACGTAGGAGCTCCTCGTTCTGCGTTATAAGTGCTCGAAGATCTCGACATCGCTCCTACTTGCTCCAGGGACTCTAGTGACTCTATCTGATACGCAAGTCATAATCCACAAGGCCAGGGCAACCCTTGGGGAAAAGTCGCTCAAAAAATCAGTATACTGAATGTATACTAAAAGGGAACTTAGGGTACGTACTGAAATCGTACTAGTTGCACACTTTTATAACACAAAATAGTATCCATTTAGTACACCCCAAATTCATATGTAGTACACCATAAGGGCACCTAGAGTGTACATCTAGCCTAGTATAAGTGTACATTTAGTTCACATCATGTTTGCTTTTAGTGTATTAAATGAACACTACCAGTGCATATATACTGGGTATCCAAGATAACTTGCACCAAACTAAAAATACCGGGGCGTTCCGCAGGAGTGAAACCAACTGAACGCTGTTAACAAGTCCCTTGCGAAAGTGCACGACATTGTTTAGTGCACCTAGTTATTTAATTAAGACTAACAAGCTAAATTTTGAAATCTTCGTTTAAAAAGCCGAGGTGTGAATGGGAAAGTTGTTGAGCGCTTTAAGAAACACCCAATTAAACTATTTTTAACAAGGTGCACTTTTCATGCTTCTTTTTCATAGCCTTCAAAAAACGCCCGCGAAATACAAAAATAAATACCGCATCACAACTCGCTTTCCCAATCACGGCGCGCGGGCGCGCCACGAATGATGCGTTCTTTGAAGGTCCGAAAAAGCACGAAAGCGTATTTTGTTGCAAACACTTTAATTGGGTTTGGGTTTCTCAATGCGCCCTGCAACTTCACAATTAGCATCTTGGCCATTAAAATAATATTTGAAAGGTTAGCAGATTAATCTTAGTTATTTAGATAACCAGGTGCATTAAAACAAAATATGTGCACGTTCGCAAGACGCTTGCTAACGACCGTTGATTTCACTAGTGCAGAGCGCTCCGGTGTTTTTAAGTATGGTGCAAGTTATGTGGACGACTAAATTATCGGAGAGTTCTAAATTGGCACCTGCATTTAAAAATCTGATTTTTTAAAGGTGTTTCTTTGCACGGCTAGATTCCATCTTGTGAAATTTTATGAGATATCACTCCATTCTTGTGGAATGTTAGGAAACACCGTTGACAACTTAATTGATGATAATGCAGAGGCGCCATTATCGGGAGATGCACTCTGAAAAATGAGTGAGGAAATTTACGAGGAAAGTCTTGGCAGCTCTATTTCCAAACATTTCTTGTCAAAATAACGTACAATTATGTTGTTAAATTAAGTAGAAAAAGTTGTCAAAAAATATGCAGCGCATTTTTAAGTTGCGATTATAGACGTGAAAATGACAATTTAATCATTTTCAAATCTTCGCTCGTGAAAATGATATACTGCCATTTTCCAACATTGACAAGAACAGAGTCGTCACTTTGATTTGCGGCTATGTACGTGAAAATTAGGAAGCAATGTTTGGGCAGCTTTATATCCAAACATTCCTTTAGAAAATAACGTACCAGCGTCTTCTGATACTGATGAGAAATAGCTATAAAGAAAATATGCATT